>WOGP01002455.1:0-16723 GCA_015342065.1 Leptinotarsa undecemlineata | reverse complement strand
AATATGCATTGCCGTAAATAAATAAATAAAACAAATATACCAAAGCCATTTCGATACAGATATCAGTTACCAAAAGGGATATGTAAATATATGACGCTATTGTAACCGGCGTAATTATATTTTCTATTCAAAAGATCAGTTTTCTGTATAGTTTGTGAATCCTCTTCTTAGAAAAAAGCCACGAAGAAAAGATTTGCGTTCAAAATAATGAAAATCAGTTGTAGGTATAGTGAAAACAGTTTGTAATGTTTACCAAGCAAAATCAACAGTTATGAAAGAAACGAAAATGGGAATATAAATAGACATCCTAATGGGCAAATGCGTAACCTTGATTAGGTAAAAGACTATATTTCTCATTCACTAACAAACAAAAAACAATGAAATGAATTCCAGCACATATTGGCTTTTGGAATATCAAACAAAGGTTCACTTCTATTAGGAATGTGAAGTTTCAACATAATCATTTTAATTTGGTATTAACCGCGTGCGGCACAATTATAAACACTGAATATTCATGGATGAACAACAGGTCGACTCCATAAAAAGAATTGTGATAATTAATTTAACATGATAGTCAACACAGTTTCAGATGAGTTATTGTTCTAGAATAGAAAGTGGATATTAATGTTGTTGTAATATATTTTTGCAATTCAAATAGTATCAAGTTCTGAGAACATTGTAGAGTTAGGGGTTACTTAGTGTTCGCGACATGGTCGATCTCGTTATCATATTCAGTTTTTAAATACTGATGACATGATGAAAAGATACTAGAATATCTCCATTAACTTATGTTTCATATGACAACGACTGTGTAGTCCCGATTCTCTATATTCCCTAAGTATAACTTAAAAAATTGGACTTTCTTTCGTTATTCGTTCATTGTAATACAGAAAATATAAACAAATATTTCTACCATTTTCACAGAGGAATAGATTTTCTATCATCACGAAATTACTTTGAATTTTTTCACAAGCATAAACGCATTTTATTCGTGTACGTTTTGAGATATACGAAATCAAATCAAGGCCGTGGGTTCGATTCCCGCCTCTACCTGATATTTTTCTCGAGAGAATGTATCTGGTTGAAGCTGGGATGATTCTGCAACCGTGTTAGGAATCACATGTTAAACGGTAAGTCGTCGTTAGTCCTTAGCTCGCACAAGTTTCTCAACTTCTGAGAGTTGGCATTCGTATGGGGGCGACAGCTGCCAGCTGCCACAGCTGCCACCGCGGCTAATTCCACAACAACATAAAAATTATGATTTAATGAAACATTTTAAGGGTGGTTTTGAAAACCTGAATTATGTCAGTAGTGTTCAAGGATTCGGGCAGTTTGTTATGAAGAAATCACACGTTAAAAGGTAAGACTTCGCTAATCCTTAGCTCGCACAAATTTCTACTTTTGAAGGTTGTTGTTCGTAGGGGTGCGACAGCTGGTTAACGAAAAAACATATTTCAAACAGATTTTTCTTTGTCTTCAGTAAGAAGTTGAGTTAGGGGTTATATTATATTTGACGGATTTTATATGGTACTCATTGCACTTTCTTGTATTTACATTATGGTAAGATAAAATACACACCTATTGAAGTTTATGAATACACACGTCTCAAAAATGAAAATATCCGGAAAAGCTTTCTGATTAACGCCTGCTAAAATTCGTATATTTTTTTGGGCAATAAATATATTTGAAGCCAATGAAGAGCTTTCCCAAACACAAATTCTATATCTGATTTTTGATTCTATATGTTTATAGCAATAATTTACTAACTGTTCCGTGGTTGATATCAGCGTGAGATTTCGTATCAGATACGAAACAGAACTAAGTTTCAATATCAGTTTATTACAATGACTCTTCCAGTTCAGACAATTATCTAGCGTGACTCCCAAAAATTTACATTCATCGGATAAAGAAAGTGTGTTATCATTCAGCTGATTAACTGAAAAACAGATTTTAAACAGGATTTTATTTAAACAGATTCTCATTGATTTTAATTTTAGTATTTGAACAGATATATTTGCCTGTGTTGAAACCGTATTAATAAACTTTTTTGAGAGTTGAAATGGAGTGAGTTGGCGGCACACCATGAAACCAAATGAACTGACACCGTGTTACAATTTTCTTTCAAAATTGTGTCGTCTTTGTCCGACATTAGAATGTGTTATCTGTATCCACAACGCACGTTTTCTCAGCAACCTCGGCCTCAACATCATTACAATATAATATAAATAACAGCGGTGCCAACACTGTTCCTTGAGGTTCTCCAATGGTCAAACTTGAATATTTGAAATACATTCATAATGACTATTTTCAGATCTATGATTCACCGAAACAAATCGACTTCTATTTCTGGTTAAATACTCTAACTAGTCAAGGGCATTTCCTCTTATTTCATAAGAATATATTTCATTTAATAATATCGTGTGGTCAACGCAGTCGAATTCCCTGCTGAGATCTCAAAATATTCCAGCAGGGCATTCACCAGCCTCGATGTCCTCCAAGATTTTTGAGTAAAAAGCTGTCACGGCAGTAATAGTGGACATATTCGATCGAAAACCATATATTGAATCGGGGAGATAATGTTATGCCTCCCAATGAAATGTAGTAAACGATGTAGGTATACATCAAATGTTTTTGAGAAACTAGATGGGACTATAATTCTTTGAAAGATATGGATTCGATTTTTAGTGGACTTTTCCAATCTTTAATTTTTAGGGAAACATTCCTGTACTAAAGGATATATTATCTAAGTGAGTCAAAGAATAAATAATGTATTGCTGTGCTATTTTTCGGTTTTCCTGGCGTAGCCTGCAGGATCTCATGTTAAACGTTTCGTCTACTACTGCGGTAGACATTATTGAAGGCGATAAGATCGCAGTGCTCGAGTTATTGTTTCCTTTCTTCTCATTTCCCAACGCATAAACTACAATGTTGTAATTGAACTCCGGCTTTATTTTATTATCAATGAGCGTGACTTGATTTCTCTTAATTAAATAACCTCCTTTTTTGAAAACTGGATTTGCTGTTAACAATACATTTTCCTTTTCTTGCCTTTTATCTACCTACTAGATACTAGGGGAGACCGGATACGGTTCTCTCACGGGTTGATTAACACAGCGGCCATATTGACAAATTGAACGAACGAAAGAGTTTATCGAACAAAATCGAAAGATCGCGCTCATATTGTGTGAGGGAGATACGTACATTTGTTTTTTTTTTCGGACAGCGAAAGTAAATTTTTGTGCATTTGTGTCGAATCTCATAAGTATACTATAATTTTCCATAGAAATGGCATGGCATCATATGAGAAAATCTGATCGACTAGTAGTTCAGGCAGTGATACAGCGTGCTGCAAGATAAGTGATTTTGGGATCAATTATTATCGCAGTCTGACATTGTTTTGTAAAAAATAAACTGTCGAAGAGATAAGCAACACAGTGTTATCAATATCATCAACAAAAAATTGATTATCGAAGGTATAAGTAAATCTTCAGCGACAAATAGAAGAAAGAGTTAAAAAAATACATACTTACCTCCAAGTATTTATTTCGGTTCGTCTCTCAAGAATATTAAAGAAACAGCATTACATTTACCATATTACATTTGCCATAATGGGCTCATTTAACAATTTTTTTTTCATTTCATGATTTTAAAGTTTATGTTGCAAGTGGTACATCTGCAAAAATCTTAATTTTCACTCTTCATCTTCCCCCTCAAATTAATTGTTGAATGTGGCGTTCACCGAAACGGAGCGTGGTCAAGCTTGACGTCACATCAGTCAACTCAGCGACAAGGGAGTGCTGGCGGATAAGCGAAATTAGTGTGCTAAAACCGTAGAAAGCAAGTTGTGTGTTGTTTACTGCAGTGTGTCAACTGCCTCAATATGAATAATGATAAAAAATTACGTTACAAGTACTGCATCTTTCCTAAATGCAAGAATTCTTCGGTAACTGCACCAGACAAAATTTTGATTTCACTGTTATGAAAGTTATGGCAGCGCGCTATGCGCGACTTTGTATCTGCCAAGGGGACGCATTTTTGTTGCGAATATCATTTTAATGTGAGTATGAATGATAATGAATAATAAAAAAAATTATATTTTACTCTGAGCACTACTTTGAGTTTTAGGTTGAAACAAACTCACAAAATTACATGTATATCAAAACTATGAAAGTGGGAAAAATTATATTGAAACCAGGCGTAATTCCGCAAATATTTGATTGCCAGACTGATAGACCGACGGCCCATACATCTAAAGAGCTCCACCGTTTGTTCAAAATAAGGAAAAAGTAATTTTTTTAATCACTTCTAACGAAGATATCGCTGAAAATCAAATCATGTCTGATGAAGCAGGTACACAAGAATAGACCTGTGATGTTGGAATTCAAGTTAATAAATAGGTTTTTCGAAGTTAGACCGTAAATATTATATACCACCAAAAAAAAGTTGTTTTGAAAAAATAGAAAATACAGAAAGTATTGGAAAAACTTATTACTAAGTTTCCCCGAGGACAGTGAGAGTTAGAGTACATCAGACATGACTTATGTTGATACATCATCAGATTCTACTTTGTCTGGAATATTAGTTGCAAACTGGAATTCGAAAAACAATATTGAGCGAAGATTCATTTACGTCGTAGAGAAAAATCCGAAATTATGTCTTGGAATCCCAAGGTAATCTTTATTTATTATATAACTTTTGTCTCAGAAATGCCGGTTACCCAGAATTGATATATACATTACTTTGAAGAAAATTAAATTGAATTACATAGCAGCGATACATAATTGAGATATAAACCGGAAAATTTTGTGGGATACTTGGGAGATGATTTACTTTGATAATATATTATTTTCAATAAAAAACTAAATTAGCCTGAATGAGCCAATTGCGAATTCGAATATTCACTGAATTTTAGACTGACTAGATATAATTTCGCTTGGATGGGTATTTTTAGTTTACAAGCATTGTAGCTTGATGGACCTATATTTTTGGTACTGAAGTTACCAGATGGAAGTTTTTTTATTTGGAGCAAATATGAGACACTTTTTTCCCTTCTTGAATATAATTAATTACGTATATTATTCAACTTTCAATGAAAATTTTAATTTGAATGTTTTTTGTATCCCTCAATTAAGTATGTGGCCCGGGTTTAAAAGTCACATTTTTCCTTTTCTATAGGAATTGTTATATTTCCTTCATGGATGATGTTGAAGAAGTATAAAAACACTATCTATTGATATAAAAATATCATTGATAATTCATGAAAAAGGACACAAAAAATGATTAACATAAAAAAAAACTAAAACTGGTATAGAATTCACTACATCTTCAATTAGGGATAATTTTCTTATGATTATTTTCATGCAGCACGTAATTGTTAATTTTGTTAATTAATTACTGAAACATATAATTTATTTGTTGATATATTTGAAGTTCACATATATATCTTTCAGTAAGTGCGAAGCTGACAGGTTGGCTATCTGTGCAAGCTGTTTTTGGCGAGTGTATTGGCTTGGGATGTGAAATTTGAGCAAACCGGCCATCGCTTGCCTGCTTCCACGTAGCACCGCTGGTTACCGAAATGACAGAATCACTTGTGGTTCTGTTATTCCCTAACTGAATAGCATCCCAATGATGGCTTAATCCTAAGGTGTGTGTATCCAAGCCTAGAGGATGAATGACACTGAGCCTATCAGCTCTATCTACGGAACCTTCGAGATACCGGGCGCCCTCTCGTCGTAGCATCGCCTTGTCACGATAATGCGGAGCTCTGCCGTGATTGACTTTTTTTCCCTAAATACTCGTGTAACTTTTATGGACAGAATAAACTTAAAAATTCTATCTGATGCTGAGTCTACAGAGGGGATGAATGTCGAGCTTACAACTCCAACTGCCTCCATATAAATTTAGATCAGGAGCGAGAGCTTCTCAATTCTCCAATTCCTGACCCAAACGGTTTGGTGGTGCAGCCAGGACACGACTGATCTGTCTCCTCAAGAGTGGGGCAGGTTAGGAAACATTTGCGCTCAAGTGATAATTCACCAAAACCAGAGGCGGAAAAGCCCTGCACGGTTGAATCTAAAGCATCGTCAGGTGTAGCTGATGTGCAAAAACCCTCAGGTATCTAGGTGGATATCTTGCACCTCGACTATCCGACTACCTCATTAATGATGAAACAGCAGAGCATATACTTTGTGCCTGCCCGCTGGGGACCGAATCAGGTTTTTCGTGTTTGGCAGAGCCGTACTCTCACCATCTGACCTGAAAGACCATTCACCATACAATATAATCGGCTTCGTTAGGAAGCTGGGTTTATTTGGTCGAGTGTGAATAGGTGTGAGCCACAATAAACCATTGCGGGTTGTGGTGGAGGGTCGAATAGATCCACTCACTTTTGACATAACCTAAGTGCGAAGCTGCAATTGTTTCACAAATTCGTGATTTGTTTTATAAATCTACTCACTAAGGTATTGATCATAAAGTTTTATCAAGTGCAGTAAAAATAGAAAATGGGTATCGTGTTCTGCAAACACGCAAAAAAATAGCCTCAAAAAAGAAAAATATATTATAATGAAGTTCCAACTCCCAAACTTCATCACAAATATTCATAAATTCTATTAAATGGACTAAAATAGCTCCATTTTTGAGCATGATGATTAAAAAAACTTTCAACGGAAACTGAAACACAAAATTCGATTTAGAAATGACGCACCCTGTATTTGCATTAAAATACTGAGATTCGTGTGAAAATTTACATATCCTATGTAAATACAATAGATATGCTAATTCTCAATTAACCATTCACAGACACGCACTACTTGCAAAAAGCAAACAATCGATAAAATATCAAACAGGAACCGAACTGAAGGTCATTCGTTCTCAAGAAAATCAACATCCCATACCTACTTACAAAAACCAACTATCGATTTGATGCATATGTTCACAGATTATGATTGTCCTTACTCCAAATATGTCTCTTATGGCTGATTTTTTCGATACTTAAAACTCAAACAACACAAATTGGCCTTGTTCTAAGGTCAACCGGTTACAGGTGCTTTTATCTTTATAAAAACTGCTTGAGTAAAATCCTCAAACTTTGTTGTTGGTAACAGGTAGATTTTATGTAATTCTTGATATACTGGTTCCAGCCAAACAATACATAACCCGGTTAACGAATGGACTGGTTGAATAACTTACCGAAAGATTAGAGTTCAATTCAGATTCTCGTGAAAAAACAGACTGATGTTTTCGATATAATTTCAGTATCACTTGGAAGAATGAAAACAATTCAGTATTTCGAAAACCGAAGATCAAGATAATTAATAATTTTTTTTTGGTACAGAGTGAAATGATTAAGCCTAACAGAATTTGAAATACCTACTCTTTGTTTATATTATGCACCTCGTTAATTCTTAGTTTGCACAAATTTAGATTTGGAGGGCTGTCGCTCGTAAAGAGGCGCTAGTAGGTTCCAGCAAAATAGATTTATTTTTAAGATTTTCCAAAATTAATGTAATGTAATCAGGTGAAAAATTGAACTTTTGATACATGCAACAACTCTGTAAAGTGCTTCTTTGTGTATTTGAATAAAAAAAAAATCTTCTATCAAAATAATCCTCATACATTTTTGTAGTAAGTATCTGCGTGTCATGGAGATTGATTGAATTGGTGTATTTTCATTGCTTATCTTTCTTTATTTTTTTTTTTCGTAAAGATACTGAAGTAGAAACCCAAAGCCCTAAAGGTTTTATTCGAAAATGAATTTCTCTTGAGAATATTTCTTTTTCAAGTCAAACAAGATTCCTATGGCTGGGACTTCTCGTCTATTCTGTCCCGTTCGTAAAAAAACGTCACTGGTCTCTGAAAAAAATATTCTAGGCTATTTCCTTTGTTATTTGTCAGGGAATTAGTTTTGTGAACTTTACCATCAATTTATAAACATACATGTGCTAATTTACAGTTTGAATAATAGTGAATTGGGGTATGGTAGGGCATGGGAAATATTATTTATATCGCAACATAATTTTACATGTATTACTGTCCTACAAGAAAATTTTATTCCAGTGAATAGAGCATTTCTTCATCTCTATTCTGGTATAATGAGGCGATATAGAACGTCGATTAGAATTATCCTTAATATCCAATTCATGGAGCATAAAGAATCAGTGCTGGGGTGAAAAGAACCAATCAAAGTTGTAGGGTATTTCACAATGAAAAACCTTACAAAATGAAAACATATAAAATGAGCAACTTATTCTTCACATAAAACAACGAATGTCTATCAATTTAATACTCCTCCCAGTACAGTGCAGAATATTCAAGTCTTTATAGCAGTTATTGTTTACAGTCAACAGTAAAAACAAAAATGTACCTTCAATATAAGAAACCAGTTAACCCTCATCTGAGGTACAATTATTGCATACATGCAGTTTGTTAATGTCAATGAAAATTGGCCAGTGTATCTGTTTCAGGCCAAATCTTCACGATTACATCCTTCAACATGAACTCTGAATCAAAATTTGAACTTTTTCTATTTCTTCTTGCACAAAACGTCTTTTTTACTGGTTTTTCCTTCACAGATGAGTCAATATATTTCCATGGGTTGTGGTGGAGGGCCGAATATATTCTATCACTTTGAGCTCAACCTAACCGTAACCTTTTTAGAAGATACGGGTTTCTTCTTGTGCTGTTTCAAACTCTAATGGGTATTATCAGTTGCACTACAACATTTTCTGGAAAAACAGATTTGAATACGTTGGTGAAGAGAGTGCAAAACATACCTCATAAATTTTAAAAATTATGGACCTGTGTAAACTGTCCATACAAAACTGGTAAACTGGTACAAAACCTTCATTTATATTGGTTCCAATTTCAGTTGATGTTACTGATCTAACTTTTCATTTTTCTGTAGCACCAGTTATTTTAGTAACCGGAAGCCAAAAGACTGTGCATCATTTTAGATAAGGACTTGAAATTCGAAAGTCAGGCTAATCAGTTTATCAATCGTATATATTCCTTTGAAATTATATATGGACACCGAAATTTCCTACCCATGAAGGTGAAGGCAAATTTGTATGAATCGTTAATTTAATCCATTTTCAATTATGCTGGTGTTTTGTTAGTCCATTTTCAACCAACCACTTCAAGAAAAAGATACAAAAAATTAATAATTCCTGCTTACGGTTAATTTTTTGTATTAGAAGAAGAAAATAATATCACATAAACTGCATAAATCTATATTGCATTTGTAGCATCTGACTCTGTGTTCTGCTTACTTTGTATTTTGTAGGGTTCATTGAACACAAACCTCCGTTAACCATACTTTAACATAGGTGTAGATCCAGGTGACCACACGGGGTTAAAGACCCCATGCGCGTCTCATTGTTCTCCGAGATTGCTCATAAGCCACATATGCTCTTTTTGCTCTACTCTGTAGATGAGAGTTCCATGTTAGCTTCTTGTCGAGGATAATATCAAGGTATTTCACCTCTTCAGAGAAGTTTAGTTTACTTTTGAAGATTTCGGGAGGTTTTAAGCCCGTTAAACTTCTTTTTCTGGTGAAAAGGATCATCTCAGTCTTCTTGATCGACAATAAGTGTACCTTGCACCATTTTTCTATTAATTTGAGCCCATCCAGCGTTCTATCGCACAGTGTGTTTAACATTTGTTGGTCTCCAAGATAACTATGTCATCTGCATATGCAATTGTGTAGAATCCATTTTTGTTAACGTGATTGATTAGGGTATCCAGAACTATGTTCATTACATTAATGCTTATTGCTCTACTAGAGAGCATCTGAAGTATCCATTCTCCTACTACCAGGGGTACATTTCTGGCGTGTAGTTGCTGGGTAATTATTGAAAAGGTTGTTTTATCGAACGCTCCCTCGATATCTATGAATATACCCAGGGTGGATTCTTTGTTGTCCCATGATTTCTAGATTCTGCCAACCACTTGGTGAAGGGCCGAATCAGTAGACCTTTTCGGAGTATATGCATGCTGATTTGGATGAAGTGGGTTGTGAACAAGTACTTCATCTCTTATGTAACGCTCACATAGACTCTCCATGGTTTTCTTAAAAACCACTTGTCAGACGTGTGAGATGTGAGACTTATTGGTCGAAATGATCCATCCATAACGAAAACTTTTAATAAAAACTGCAAATTTGGAATACAAACTGAATCAAATGTCCATATGAAAATAGTTTTTTTGAAAGTATTTTTCTTTCATATCTAAGAGTTTTTCAAGGACAAAACACAAGCACTACAGAGAAATCCTTAAGGCGCTCCCAGAGCGGTGCCTCCGCGAAAGTAGCAATTCACATTGAATTTGAATCGCTGGAGATTAAATCCATTTGGAAAAACGTTCCCAGGAAGTTCATTCCACATAAACGCAGTTCCCCAGTGAACAGTGAACAGTGAAGTTTGAGGTGTGCCGAGTTGAACCTCAGCCACAGTCCGTCGCGTATTTCTGATATGTACTGCTCTTGGTGGAATCAAATGTGCCAAGTCAATTGAACACATCCCGTGAAAGTATCTACAGAAGAGTGACAAATCTCCAACCTTTCTTCGATATTGTAGGTTATTAAGGTTGCACGTGATATTCTTGTCTCCAATCAAGCGAAAGCCTCTTTTCTGGATGTAATCCAGAAACTTCAAGGTATGATTGGGGGCAGAGATCCATACATGAGAACAATATTCCAAAGAAGGCCTGATCTGAGCTTTATAAAGCATCAGCAGTTGCTGAGGTGTGTATAGTTTTCTGGTTCAGAACAGATTTTCAAGCTTTTGAGAAGCAACATTTGCAATTCCAGCGACATGATTGTGCCAAGAAATATTGGTGTCCATTTTAACCCCCCAACAAACTTATCGGAGCAGAAAGCGGAATTGTCTGACTTGACATTATAAAATCCAGTTCAAAGACATTTATCATCTTGTAGAAAACCGATGCCTGGATTTTTGTGGCATTGAACTGAACCTGGTTACTTCCACCACAATTCGAAATCACTTCCAGATCCTCATTAATGCAACCTCCTGTGCTTCCGTAGCCAATATCCTGGAATCCAAATGGAATGACGAGACAAGCAATATATTGGATTCTTGGTTTTTTCTAATAAGTCGTTGATTTACAATAAAAAGAGGGTTGGAGACAATAAGGGTTCCTGGGGATCACCAGCGTTGATGGTGAAAGTATTTGAGAGACGGCCACTTGCAGGGAACGTTCTTTCATACACGGTGAATGGCCTTGGAAATATCAAGCGCAACATCCTTTGATTCTCCGTGTTCCATGATCCACACATCTTTGTATAAAGTTTTTTTATTGTGGTCGACACGTGTTTCGATCACCAAGTGATTATCTTCAAGAGGAAGATCAAGATAATCTTCCTCTTGAAGATGATCACTTGGTGATCGAAACACGTGTCGAGGTGTTAAAATGACGGTTTGGTGTTGGGAAAAAATCCGGTAATATTCTGATCTGAATTGTTTTCGAGGGAATCTGCAGTAACTGTTCTGAGAAGGGTTTTCCTAGAAAATGGCAACTCAATAACCAAAATAATAACTTTCTGCAAGCAAATTTCAATGTACATCACAATTGTGTCCCTATTTTTTTCAACAAAATCTTATTTTTTATGCTCTCATTCAATATATAGTCAAACCTATTTTTGACAATATATATTCGACAGTGACAAATATTTACGTTTTGGAAAAGTCAACAAGTATCTTCCGCAGTTGCTGGAGGCGGATTCATGTGAATTTGAAGGATTATTAAGAGATAAGTGTTAAACTACATGACAGACAGGTTGGTTGATTCTTATTCCTCAAACTGACAGATTTTTTAAATTGTAATACTATTGAGGTTTCCTGGGCATACGTTTGAACATGAGTCTACAATCCACAACTATTTACTTCAAAAGGATTGGCCAATCACGAAGTACCTCAATATTTTTTGGCGAAGGAGTCTTTGGAAATATGTGCAGCTGCATGAATATCAAATTCATGAAAGAACAAGACAAAGGTGCCAACTTTACTTTGGAGGAAAATGAAAAGTTTCTTGGTACCATCATTTGAGTTTCATATTTTTGGCCGTCTATAAAAAATATAAGCATTTACCAGCAGTAGTAGAAAATCTAAAATTCTGTTTTTTGCAAAAAGGATAGTTGTCGATAAAAACTGAATTCAACACATATTTCTATAGGTGACTTCAGATCGCAATTGTTTCTTTGAATATCGTAAAAAATTACATTTGTTTACGACATAGTTCAGGTACTTTATTTCAAAAAAACAAATTTCTCTCACATTATTTTCTCCTTACGTACAGCACTCTTCCGGATGTGAATTTTTTGCTTCAAACGTTTTTTTTTATAATATAATATGTAAATGTAAATATTCACCACAATTTGAGTGGCCATACTTAGAGACTGTCTGTAAATAAAATTATCTAAAAGAACAATTGGTTCAGATCAGTATCAAATTACCTACACTATAGGTATCAAAAAAACTACTCCCCTGGCTAATACCACGAAAGGCGTTGGATTATATCCGACAGGTGTCAGTGCAGGATTTTTCACTGAAGTTATTCTTGCATATGATATTGACGATGAACTGCCGCAATCGATTTTCAATTATTAGAACACAGTTGCCGATCGGTTTCGGGCTGTTTGGCCACTTTGTCGTTCGCTTTAGCCTAGTTCGAGAAATTCAGTTAGGAAAGCTATAGACTATGCTGTAGGCACCCCTCCCGATATAGAAGGCCCCGACACTCTATTGAATGAGGCCCTCATGTCCCCGAATAGCTTTTCCATCCATCCCATCCCAACCAGGTAGTGTACCCCGTGACGAGCGGTACTGATGTCTGAGGACTTCATAATGCCAACATCCCCTCAGTCATGAACCCATTTGTCCTTCTTCAACAATGATCAGCTGCAAGGGTAAGGGAGCTGGGCTCCATCCCGATTGAACTGAAGACGTTGGTCAGACGTTGGGCACTCACACCTGCCGTATATAATCGAACGGCCTTCGTGGTATTAGCCAGGGGAGTAGTTGTTTGCTGATAGGTGTTAGTCTATTAACCTACAGTGTAGGTAATTTGAGACTGGCCTGAAGGAATTGTTTTTTTAGATCCTATCAGGAAGGTATCAATAGCGAGATATTTATTCACAAATCGACACCTGGTACAGAACTTCGACAGAGTCACAGTGACGTCTTATTATCGATAACTCAAATATCGTCATCGTTAAAGTGAGTAAATATACTATCAAGATATGTTTATGTAATCTTCGGATCGTCCAAAACATTCTTCATCCATTATTATGGTATACATATTATTCAGAATGACTAATAATAATCGTTTACGATCTACTATTATGAAATGAAATTGGTTAGTACCATTCGTTCCAATTCCCTTAATAATCCTCTTAGAAGGTACGTTCGTGCTGTTGGACAATCACACATTATGCAATGATATCGTTATTGATATTTTATGGTCGACCTAGCGGTGGTTGTTCATTATCCGTTGTGTACTAATTACTATTACGAGACATAAGAACATTTTCACTTTCAATTTAAGGAATGAACTAATTCTCTAATTACTTCAACGTTGTTTGCAAAAATTATCATATCTGGTTCATTTGTTTCCAACAAAGTGACGTGCACTTTCATTGTGATTAGTTTAAAAAGTCGCTGCCCCATTCACTCATGAATTTCTTATACAAGATACAAAACATTAACTTAAGAATTTGATGAACATTATTTTATACAAATTATGATAGTTATAAAACTTTAACAATCTAAATTTAATTCAAGGCTCATTGCGCTACACGGTAGCCTGATTAGTTGGAGTGGTACATCAAACTGTTCTACAGCGTCTTTTATATAGTTTGATGTATAAGTCCAACTTATATATAGTGTTATTGATTTCCATCATGTGAAGGGTTAGTGTTTTTTCAAGCACTAAAGCCCTTTCAGAGCGGTGCCTGTGCGAAAGTAACGATTCACATTAGATTTGAATCGATGCAGATTAAATCCATTTGGAAAAATGTTCTCGGGAAGTTTATTCCATATAAACGCAGTTCTCCAGTGAGGTTCGGGGAGTACTAAATTGGAATCATACGTTAAAAGGTAAGACCTCGTTAGTCCTTAGCTCGCACAAATTTCTCAACTTCTGAGAGTTGTCGTTCGTATGGGGGCGACAGCTGATTAACGGAAAAACAGATTTTGAACATGGTCATCTAAGGATGGACATATCCCAACAGCTTCGGCATCATTCAAACTGTATCTTTAATGTTCAACATACCTATACCTATCGAGCATTTCTTGAATAGTTTCAATGATTATCAGTGTGTTTCCTATGATAAACACACCATCCGATTAGTACGAGCTGGAGATGATACCAACTGTTTCAAAATAGATGAAGCTTCTGGTACGCCCAAGACGGAAGTTAAGCTGAACAGTAATAGAGCTATAGGAGTTCTGAGCCAAAATCCCATATATTGTGGCGCTTCATTCTGGCGTTTTTTAGACCTCAGGCCCACTTCACAGGGAAGGGGTAAAGGTCAGCGCCTAGTCTCTGCCAGACGTCCATTATGTGTCTTCAAAGCCCACTTCAGACCACCTCCACTTCTCCACTTTTACCGTCATTCAGTCAACCAATCAGATATCGCGCATACAGCAGGAAATTCAAACCAGTAGATGAACAAGGCCGATACGAGCACACTTCAAGGTCATGCGTCGCTGGTAAGTATTCCAGAGAGAAACTTTAGTGAATGGAAGAGAGAAACGTGTGACGTCATCGACGCAGGATGGAATGAGTTTTGTAGCGATTCAGCGTGGAACTCTGCCCCTCGGCCCCCTTAGTACTCCACATCACCGCTCAGGCCCTTTTGAGACTTCGCATCACCCCTCGGGCACCCTTGTCAGGTGATTCTAATTGAAAACAAGGTTATAGTTATGAGATTCGAACCGAGGACGTCCGCGTGATGGACATTGTCCTTAACTTCTATACCAACGTAATATATTGAACGTAACTGCGAATGTTGGGTATTTATAGAGTTAGTTTTGTCGGGACCGAAATTGACTCATTTATGTACTTGACCGCTTTTTTTTATTTCCGTAGAATGTTAGGGAAGTTGTAATCGTCATTATCATGTTGAATATAGGGAAATATATTTAGATTTGGGAAAGAAATTATATTTCATATGAAGATGTGTATGTGTGTGTAAGAGCGAGAGACGCGTGTGACGTAATCGAGGAGAGATGGAGATGGTATCGGGATTTTACCTTCCTAGCGCAGCAGGTGTTGTCAGTTGTTGAATAAATCGTTGTTTATGGGGCAATGTAGCGTTGCCGGTTTTGAAATTGATCGTCAACGACTCGATGAAAATTGGAAGCGCGAAACTGATATATTAATGATAATGAATCAGATTGAAGAAAAAATATTACAGATTAATGAGGCTGTATCGTTTAAAAGTGTCATCCCCCAATATTACAAGGTATCTCAAAATACATCATTGAAAACAAACATTGCGTCTAAGTGTACAAGGTGCGTCAAAATACATAATTTAAGAAAAAAATATAACAGTTCCCCGAGGCTGAACGTTTTCAACGTGCGATCCCTCAATGTGTACAAGGTGTCTCAAAATACATCATTGAAAATAAATATGGCGTCGAAATGTACAGGGTGCGTCAAAATATATCATTCAAGGAAAAAACATGTCAGTTTGAAATATGATATTAATGTGTATACAGGGCGTTTCAAAATACATCATTTGAGAAAAAAAACATGTCGGTTTAACAGAAGTCTAGCGTTCCAACATGTCGGAAGTCTCGTATCTCTGTTAATCAAGTTAACATCATCAGGAGAAGGAGATGGCACCAAAGTTGTCGAGGAGTTATGTATCGTGGAGTTAACATTCAAAAATGAGGAAAGCGAAGTATTCAACCGTTTTACAAACATTTCAACCATTTTGAGTGCGTTCTCCACCATTTTCCGTACGTTTTCTACCGTTGTGCGTGCATTTTAGTTTCGCGTGCGCTTATTCGTTATCGTGTCATCGTTATTGTCGTAACCGTTTTTCGTGTTTCAATATGACAGTCATTTATCACTTAACGTGTTTGGCTAACCGAGTGAGCACCATCAGGAGATGACTAAAGTCCATGCTCTTGTATTGCGAATTTTCAGACTTATGAACGGAACCTAGTGTAACACTCAACCTAACTTCTGTTACAGAGTGGTATCGGTCAGCCAATCAGAATGGAGAAATCAAATATCACTCGATTGATTGTGCTAGATGAAATTGAACTAAAGAATGAGGGTCATATAATAATAAAAGTGATAAAACATTAAAACTTTGAAAGTGACGTAGTCAGCGTGTGAGGTGGTGGCGTGTGTGATGGTTTGTGGAAATTAATGAGTTATTACAAAAATGATAGGGCAACTGCCAGGAGGGCACTAAGTTGTATATTCGCTAATAATGATCGGATCGTGGCGTACAACAAGTCAAATGAAAAAATAAGAAATGCAGAATTCATCGATAGAGAAAAATCAAAGATGACTCACGGTCGTCCGATTTCGATGATTTCAACATCAATGGATTCGTTCACATGTCATAAACATAATTGATCATTTGTCGAAGCCAAAAGGGCCTCATAACCTATTTTCATTATACTAGCAGCAACAGACCGATGTGGGTACTCATTTCAAATGATTTCATTTGTAGATTATGAAAAGT
>WOGP01002454.1:0-16724 GCA_015342065.1 Leptinotarsa undecemlineata | reverse complement strand
ATTAGCTCTTGATCACACGCTTATATTTTGTCATCGTAATTGGAAAACACCCTGTACAAAAGAGGAATGAACCCGTAACCTTTCTTGGGCTATCAATCTTGTGGATTGTTCATTTATGGATAGTACCCTACTGGGCGGTAAACTAGCTGCTGCGGGAGGAAAAGTGTCATTTTTCTCCCTAGTAATATACATAGCTACTTCAAGTTCTGACTGTCAACAGTCAGTTACACTTATACTCTATCCAACTAAGCACCGGAGTGTTCCAAAACATTATCATGCATAGTGCACGTGATCTCCCAGACAAGGCTGCTTGTACAGAGTCGCACTAAGGAACGACCGACTTTTTTTTTATAGTATTCGGCTGGGTATAGGAGAAAATTTTAAGGGGTAGTGTAGGGACACCAATTAACAGTTTCTTCGGCCGTATCAGCGACAAGAGGCCCCATCATTTTACCCAATAGATGCAATTGTGCGTGGTGATCATGCTTTGATTACCCATCTAACACCGATGACTGGCAAATTGCCGAAAAGGCAGAGCCATAAGAAGAAGAAGAAGAAGATTACCCATCTATCTTTGTTTGAGTTACTTTTTTTTGCATGGCTATAGTTCAGTTCACTTCAATCTTCAACGAGATACAACTAAGCAACCAAAGAAGAGGTTATTTCCGATCACTTAAAGGCGATTGAAGGGATGAATAGAAGGCTTTTTTTTGCAAAAGTACGAGCATCGCTGTGTATCTTTTCTGATCCAAACCGGACGCCTATGATGAGCGACACCCTATCTTCCTGTCAAATCGGGGTTATCTGCAAAGCTCCACTTGCAATAATTGAAACCGTTCCCAACCCTCGTCAAGTGTTAATATTGATTTAGAATTCATTGCTTGCGCTTGGCGTATACGGGGTTCTGTATGAACTACCGATCCTCATGATGTTGTTCAGCCGGTTGAATGGATGTCATCACAGACAAGTTAGTGGTAGAATTAATGGTAATGATCATTTTATTACTGCGGACTGGGACGAAAGGGAAGTTTGTAACATGTACGAAATCTGATTTTCAAATCATCCCCTGCTAGGATTCTCACGTTTAAAGATAAGACGTCGTTAATAGTCGTAATTTTTAGTTCAGAGTCGAAATTTTGAGGTAAAAGTCGTAATTTCGACTTTAAATTAGAAACTTCGATTTGAATCCCGAAATTGCGCCTTCAATCTCGAAATTTCGACTGTAACCTTGAAATTGCAAGATGAAAGTCGAAATTTGGAGTATGAAGTCGTAATTTCAATTATGAGTTACAGTCGTTGAGTTTAAACTCGTAAATTCGAGGTGCAAGTGTAAATTTTGAGATAAAAGTCGTATTTTACAGTAAATAGTCGAAATTTCGAGTATAAAGTCGTAATTAAACTCTAAATTTTGAGTTTATAATCGTAATTTCGAGTTAATAGTCAAAATTTTGAGATTAAAGTTGAAATTTCGAGTTCAAATAGGATTTTACAAAGTACGACTTTAAATTCGAAATTTCGGTTTTAATCCCGAGATTTCGTCTTCTACCTAGAAATTTCGACTGTTACCATAAAATTATAAGATCAAAGTCGAAATTTCGAGTGTAAAGTCGTGATTTCAAGTTTAAAGTCGAAATTATGAGTATAATTTCAAGTTTGAAGTCGTAATTTCGAGGTGAAAGTCTGAATTTTGAGATAGAAGTCTCCAGTTAATAGTCGAAATGTCTAGTATGAAGTGGTAATTCGAGTTAAAAGTTGTAACGTTGCGTCGAGTTAACGGTCGTAATTTCGCGTTTGAAGTCTGAATTTTGACTTTAAAGTCGTAATTTCGAGTTCAATCACGAAAATACGACTTTAATTTCGAAATTTCGATTTCAATCACGAAATATCAACTTTAATTTCGAAACTTCAACTGTAAACTGTAAATTATGATATCAAATTCGAAATTTTGAGATTATAATCCTAATTTTCAGTTAATAGTAAAAATTTCGAGATTTAAGTCGAAATTTCAAGTATAAAGTCGTAATTTCGAGACTTACGTTAAAATTTTGAGTTTAAATTCGTAATTTCGAGTTAATAGTCGAAATTTTGAGATCAAAGTTGAAATTTAGAGTATAATCACGAAATGGCGACTGTCAATTCGAAATATCGATATTAATTTCAAAATTTCGACTGTAAAATTGAAATTACGATGTCGAAGTCGAACTTTTCAGATTATAATCGTAATTTTGAGTTAATAGTAAACATTTCGAAAGTTAAGTCGAAATTTCAATTATAAAGTCGAAATTTCGAGTTTTACGTCAAAATTTTTAGTTTAAATTCATAATTTCGAGTTAATAGTCGAAATTTTTAGTTTAAATTCGTAATTTCGAGTTAATAGTCGAAATTTTGAGATCAAAGTTGAAGTTTAGAGTATAATCACGAAATGGCGACCGTCAATTCGAAATATCGATATTAATTTCAAAATTTCGTTTGTTAAATTGAAATTACGTGGTCGAAGTCGAAATTTTCAGATTATAATCGTACTTTTGAGTTAATAGTAAACATTTCGAGATTTAAGTCAAAATTTCAATTATAAACCCGTAATTTCGAGTTTTACGCCAAAATTTTGAGTTTAAATTCGTAATTTCGAGTTAATAGTCGAAATTTTGAGATCAAACTTGAAATTTAGAGTATAATCACGAAATGGCGACCTTCAATTCGAAATATCGATATTAATTTCAAAATTTCGACTGTAAAATTGAAATTACGAGGTCGAAGTCGAAATTTTCAGATTATAATCGTAATTTTGAGTTAATAGTAAACATTTCGAGATTTAAGTCGAAATTTCAATTATAAAGTCGTAATTTCGAGTTTTATGACAAAATTTTCAGTTTAAATTCGTAACTTCGAGTTAGTAGTCAAAATTTTGAGATCAAAGTTGAAATTTAGAGTATACTCACAAAATTGCGACTTCGAATTCAAAATTTCCATATTAATTTCGAAATTTCGACTGTGAAATTGAAGTTACGATGTCGAAGTCGAAATTTTGAGTTTGGAGTCCTTATTTGAAGTTTACAAGAAACAAATAATGAAAGTATGCCTTCCTTCTGCGCTTTACAAATTCTGAATGAAAAGTGTACATTTTTAGTTCAGCAAATACTTGACTGAAGATATTTTTGTATCGTTTCTTATGAAATATTCATTAAGCTTTTAATGACTGCTTCGACACGTCGTGTCATTCATCATAATGTTTTCTTCATTATTTTTGAATTATTGAATTCCGGTTGATAAATTGCGGTCTTTGCATTTTGTAGTGTACTTATCGTTTGGGTTCGAAAACATACAAACAATATTTTGCTTGTTATTTTTATACAACCGAAAGCGGACCATCGATTTTTCTGTCCCATCAACCTCCTTCAAAATTGTGGCGATTTTTGTCAGATGCGACCTGAGTATTAACAAGGTGTTACATTTTTAAATTTAAACATACCCCAAAAAATTTCTATTTTTGTGTTTCAGAGATTTCCCTGGCATACGTCTTCATGTAACATGAATCTTCAGATAACGGTAAAAAATATTCTAGAATGTGTCCATCATTATCGTCCATTTTTCTTAGTTAGAATCCATCGACTTCCCTGCCTCAATGATATCAGTTTTTGCTTCGGCAGAACCATCTTTTTCGAGATCAATAAAAATATTTTATGTGTCTCCGCCGCTCTCTTTCATTTCAATACCGAAGGGGATCTCGTCCGACAATAAAAGAGAACAATAACTTGGGAGGCGTGGCCCCCTTCGCCTCCCCTGTCCGCCAATCGAGAACCGCGCCTCCGCTTCTTTGTTTTACGACTGCTGCTCGTGGATTTAAACCGCCAAATTTAATTGCGGCGATTCTGAAGTTTGGTCTGATGACTGTCAGACTGTGACCGTTTCTTTGTGCCGGGCGGCGGTATTTGACAATTTCACAGACGGGGATCAAAAATGAAAACTCAGTAGTCCAATTTTATTTTGTTTTATGTGTATGTGGGGTTAGTATGAGCTGAAGTTCAAGGTGTTAGGGTCGCAACCCTTATCTCTTATTTATCCAGATAAATTAATAAAATTGAACAAATTTTTAGTAGAAATTATTAGTTGAAAAATCCCCTATAAGATTGCTCTCATGTAATTATATTGTAAGATGACCAAAAAAAAGTTAAAACGGCCAAAAAAAAATTTGAAAATTTTCAGCTATTTTTGTTTAAAATTTTCTTTATTTTCCATATCACGATGTTGCAAATAATGTCCCATAAAATTTTCTGCAGGGTTGCTTGTTCAGGAGATACAGCGCAAAAACCTTTAGCATCCCTTTTTCTAAGACGGTGGCCAGAGGACAAATTTTGCGACCACTCAAATTCAAACTCAAGCTTATAGTAACCCCCCGTACACATCAAAAAAATTGAATTCCGTTCTTCAAAAATTGCACGCTAAGGCCTAAAAAATGTAACATTTCTAAAAAAATTAGCTATTAGCCACGGTTCAATCGGATTCCTTAGTTCTATCAGCTGATTAACGGAAAAACAGATTTTAAAAACAGACAGAGTTAAATTATGATGAATTATAATGATGAATGTCTGGTAAGAACAGATTAGGCAATTTATCAATTTCCATACTTTTCAGAAGGAGATGAAGAGTTTTCAATTTGTGATTGAACTCGTTATTTTGTAGGAAAGGGAGTAACATGTGCTGAATTCATTTCATCTTTCTGGAATATGTTTCTATGTTCTTTAATGCGTGCTCTAAATGTATTTTTGTTTTGACATATATAAATCATAGAACATGAATCCCACGATAATTTATGAACTGCTGACCTATCTGACTGCAAACTCCTGCCATTGTTATTTTTAATATACATGCTCAAATTATAATTGGTTTCATACACCAGATTGGACAAGTAAGTTAATGTGATTTGATTATAAAGAAGCAGACGAAAATAACAGGGAAAAAATTTAACCAGAAATCGAGGGAAACGAAGGAAATCATTCAAAAAGAAAAAACTATCGAGAGCAGGAGATGAAACTACTAGCACAGTTTTAAACACTGGTTGACGAGGCAAACATTATAATATAAAAAAAATGTTTTGCAACCTAAAACATATAAAGGTGCGTAGATTGGTCAGACCTTGTAAGAATATGCAGTTGAAAAAGTAGAAGAGAATTCAAATGGTCTCCTGGAAAATTGAGGCAAACAGAAAACATGAAAAAAGAAAAGGACTATGATATTCAGAGTGTCATTATCATTATTACTTTTATGTATTTTTGTACAGCACCTCTGTTTAAAATATGTTTCAACTGTGTTATACTTTTTTCTATATTGGTCCTGTTTTTTCCAAATATGTTCTACTTTTCCTATTCTTCGACAAAAAAAAATTGGAAAGGAGCCCTGCAAACATCGAAGAGACAGCAACAAGCAGTGTACCTCAAGGGATAGCACTAAGGCCCTCTTCCTACATGAGAAGAATTCCAACAGGAGTACACAGTTACAGAAAATGCTATTCTTACAGAGTGTATGAAATAAATATTAAAAATAATGTTATATATTATTTTTAATATTGGTAAGATGGGAAAATCTTAGTATTGCAGATGTTATGTGCTGGTTTACAAAGCTGAAGATTGGTATAATCTGAAAGTCAAAGCCAAAGTTGACTTGACAAAAATGTTTGACAGTAGACTCCCTTCGTTATCCCGAACTTAATTTGAAAATGATGAAAAAATCTCGAAAGAATATTTACCAAAATGATTTTACAGAAAAATCTTTTAGATTTACTTCACTAAGATAAAAAATGGACCTGAGGTAACTCTATAAATCCAAACATACAAAAAATTTTGTACTACAGTACAAAACTGAAAAATATGTCCCGAAACTGAACACACCAGGACATAAAGTTTCTTATTACATTGAACCCTTCTTCAGAAAACTCAAAGAATTAATGAAAATGATCGTATGACAGATAAAAACAAAAGAAGTACAAACAATTTAAGTGAAATAATTCAATTATTTGTTATGCTTTTGTTCATAAACAAATTATAAATGTCATTACACACGTTTATGTATGTTTATAGCCTCAGTGGAGGCAATATCGATTTATTTATCAAACAAAACGTACCGTACATAATTCATCTTATTAACATACTTTTTCCTTGTGAGGAATACATTATTGTTATTATTATTATTATTTGTCGCTTAAAGATACTACTACATCCGCCACTGACCTTCAAACTGTAATTAAAGTTGGACAGTTTTGATTTGTCACTGATTGATATCAATCGCCAAAATAAATTGGGCCCCTATCACAGTTTTGTGTTATGGTCAAAATACGTCCAGCCACTAATTCAGACAAATTGCAACTTGAGATAATCTCTACAGTAGACTAATCATCACTAATATCTTTCAAAAGTATTGCTGGAAAAAAGCACGACTCTTGTAAATACGAGTATGTTGTATTTGCTGTGGCGGTGTTGTTTTTTTTTTCAGTGTGGAGGAAATAATACACGGAGAAAAAGATATCTCTGAAAAGCTACCTTCAAATTCTGGTAGAGAAGTTAGTTTGAATTCTAACAGTATTCTCATACCCTAGAGTAGCCGAAATTTGGTTTCACAAGGTGAAAATCTGCAAAACGTTTATAGGCTCCGGGTCATAATTTCGCTTGGACTCAGTTTGGATTCAGTAGTGCGTTCCAAGAAGTTGAATATTTGAACTGTAATCATTTCAATTCAAATCGCATTATGGTCAAGATGGTACACCTTGAAATGGACATGAGGGACCCGCATCACTAAATTATTGTGTCAATCAAAAATTTTATGATGGACTGGAGGGATTCAAGATATAAATCTCAATATGATCGTCTTCGCCGATTCAAGTATTAGTTGATTACCAGGAATGCGGCCCTCTCATGTATTTGAAAGGTGCACTAAAACGTCATTGGATGCCAAATCAGGAATGTGGAAGGATGTCTAATTTTATCAATTGATCATTTCTAAAACTTTGTACTCGCTTGGCATTAAATCTACTGATCCCTTCCGTAAAAACGTGTTAATTTTTCAATCATATCTGCTTCCTGCTGATCTTTACTTTATAATTTGATTTATTTTGTAACAATCAAAAAAACATTGAGTATATTTAGCTTCAGAAAAGTCCTGTAATTTTTTGTCGAGCTTCCTTGTATTCTTTTTCATCCGAATATTTCTAAAGGTTTCTCAACTTTTTGAATTTGAAAACGTTTAAAATGTTTTCTGTTGTACATCAAACTATCAACACCCCCAATAGGTATCCCAGAGGTACTCCGCTTGTTGAGACTAAAGACGCTAGACTGGAAAATATAATGTGAACCATCGAGACACAATAAAATATATTCACTCACCGTTCAATGGTTCTAACTCGAATGTATGGTCGGTTGCTTGACCAGTGGCATTTTCAGACCTATTACAGATATTTGCCGTAATTATCCAATTATATCTGAGAGAGAAAAACTCGTCTGGTCCCGCGAATTTTAGGAGTGCTTGCCAGCTATAAAAACTAGCCCATAATTAGTTCGCCTTCTTCGGAGGAGTGCATTTTTACGACTTTCCGTTGCATTAGACTGTTACTCTACGATGTAATGTATATTATTTATTTTGTGTAGATAATTGAAAGTTATTTATACATTTTCGATACTCTACTATTAAATATGTGTTTCGAGAAAGCGACACAGATGCTAATTGCCGAAAGATTGTAACTTTCCTGATGTATGGTTTCCTCAAGGTTTACTTAAAAGATCTCTTCATTTGGGAATAGGAATTGACTTCGCTGTGACCCGTGTACCGAGTACGAGTATGAGCACGAAGTGATTTGCACTTATAGAATATACATGTGGAACTTGTATGTTTTCTCTGATTTTCAATTTGGATAACCGTGGTCTACAGACACTAGACGAAAGAAATCTCGGCCTGGACCAAAACCCCCGAATTATGAATGGGAAAACGACAAAATTCATGGATAAAGAGAAAACCATAGACTAGAGGAAAAGTCCTATGTTATAGGATGAAGAGGATGTGTGATTAAGAGGACGGTTAGAAATAATACCCTACATTAGAGAGTAGACAACGAGCTACAGAGAAAGAGCATTGCTAGGGAGGAAAACCTTGATGTGAAACTTCGAACTAAGACCGTTGGGATACAGCTAAACCACAGGGTAAATAGATCCTTTTGGACTAGAGAGAATAACCTAAGCTAAAGTAAAGTTATGTGGTTAGAGTGGGACCGGATAGAAAACCCTCGAATAGAAAAAGAAACCCTGGTGCCTGGATAAGAAAAAAATATCTAGGCTAGAGAAAAGACACTGGATTAGAATAATAACCCTTGGGTAGAGTTGGTCCTTGGCTAGAATGAAAACCCGTGACAAGAGTGAAGAAGAAAACTACAAAGACCCTGAAATAGAGTAAAATTATGTGTGAAAAGATCCCAGATCTGACAGGAAAGTCTGCTGAGAGGAAAGTCTCTGTGTTAGAAAGAAGACCTTTGGACGAAAAGGGAAATTATCCATTTTCCTTACAATATTCGATCTAACGAGTGGCTACCTATCTTTAAAAACCAAATAATGTGAGAAAACAAGAAAATGTGGAGTGAAAACTACTTTTATTAGAATAAATCACATGTCTGCAGAATTCTTACCGATTGGTATTAAGATAACTAAGTAATATACTGAAATTGACAGAGTTCGCTAAGATTGAAAAAGATCATGGGTCAGCGAGAACATCCTTTACCATTAAGAATCCTTTTCTAGAATCCTAGTCCTTAAAACGTTGGATTCCAAGACAGAGAAAATACGATACACTAGAGAGAGACCATGGGCGAGAGAGAAATTTAGTGAACAGGTTCTGGTTTGAAAATGAATCTCGTGACAAAGATTTTTGTTCTACACGAGGTTCTGAGCAAAATAGAAAAAATAGGAGCTATAAAAACCAAGGCCTAGATATAATACTCAGGGTTAGACATAAGACAAAAAAACCTGGACCAGCCAGAAAATACTTTGCCAGCAAAAATCATTTGCTAGAGAAAAAACCTTAAACTTTACCCAAAGGGAAGATAATTCGAAGTTAGAGAGACCTTGTGCTGGAGAGAAGATCAAATACCGAAGATAAGTCTCTATGATAAAAATATCAAAACCCTAGTTTCTGAAACGTTGGATTCCAAGACAGAGAAAATACCATATATTAGAGAGATAAAGACCATGGACACGAGAAAAATTTAATGAAAAGCTTTTGCCATGAAGAAGATGCTGAGTAAAATAGAATAACGGGGCTATTAAGAACCAAGGACCATCAGTTCCCTCACACTCCCATACAACTGAGAGGAATGATATTTGAACTGGCTCACCCCCAATAACCATTGTAGGTTACCCAAATATGCATCCAGTGGGGTCCAATGACTAATGGACCCACTGGATGTATGCACCCAATCTCCTTCTAAGGTTTGGTCCAGCAGCAATTCAGGAATGACACGCCTGAGGCGCACATGTCACTAAAGTTAAGAAAAGCTTTAACTTTTGCTATCGGATTGAGGAACCTTGCCCTCAGTTGCGCTAAATGGGCCTTCTCCATTTTATGTATTTTAGAACTTGGGTTCTATATCATCTCAATGTATGACCATCAGTTCCCTCACATCCCCATACGACTGAGAGGAACTGGCAAACCCAATAACCATTGAAGGTTATCCGGATATACATCCAGTGGGGTCCAATGACTAATCAGAGGTAGACATAAGACGCTGGGCTAGGAAACGAATTAGAATAGAGGGAAATGCCGGGACAATAGACAATTCTCTGGGTTAGTCATACTGAACTAGAAAGAAATCCCTAGGCTAAAAACAAGGATGTAGATTAAAGGGAAACCATGTTCCGAGAAGGAAATCCTGGGCTAGGGGCAAGAACCTAGGTTGGAGACAAGATCTAGGTTGGAGGGGTTAAATCTAACAACTATCATTTTTGCGGTTTAGGTTTGATGCGAATTCCAATGCATACGACTATAGCGAAGACTCGGGACTAGATCGCGGAAGATAGAAGAAATGGTGGCATAAAGTCCTTGAACTATAAAGAAATCCCTAGGCTAAAAATTAGGATGTCGATTAGAGGGAAACCATGTTCCGAGAAGGAAATCTTGGGCTAGGGGAAAGAGCCTAGGTTGGAGAGGTTAAATCTAACAACTATCATTTTTGTGGTTTAGGTTTGATGCAAATTCCAATGCATACGACTATAGCGAAGACTCGGGACTAGGTCGCGGAAGATAGAAGAAATGGTTGCATTAAGCCCTTGAAGTAGAAAGAAATCCCTAGGCTAAAAACAAGGATGTCGATTAGAGGGAATCTATGTTCCGAGAAGGAAATCCTGGGCTAGGGGGAAGAGCCTAGGCTGGAGACAAATCTAGGTTGGAGAGGTTAAATCTAACAACTATCATTTTTGTGGTTTAGGTTTGATGCGAATTCCAATGCATACGACTATAGCGAAGACTCGGGACTAGATCGCGGAAGATAGAAGAAATGGTGACATAAAGTCCTTGAACTAGAAAGAAATCCCTAGGCTAAAAACAAGGATGTCGATTAGAGGGAAACTATGTTCCGAGAAGGAAATCCTGGGCTAGGGGGAAGACCTTAGGTTGGAGAGGTTAAATCTAACAACTATCACTTTTATTGTTTTGGTTTGATGCGAATTCCAATGCATACGACTATAGCCTAGACACGGGACTAGATCTCGGAAGATAGAAGACATGGTGGCTTAGATACCACTAGGCTAGGAAGGAAATCGTGTTCTATGAAGGAAATCCTGGGCTAACAAATGAACATTTTTGTGGTTTTGGTTTGATGAGAAATCCAATGCGAATTCCTCTGGACATAATCATGCTGCAAAGTATAGTTGAACTCTGGCGATCAACTTTATTCTTTTCTGAACACCAAATTAACATGAGCTAGTCAAAGAGTATCGGTATCAGCCACCCCCCTACCCACGCACATCCCTTGAACTTACCACAATCGACTCTTGTACCTGTGGACCATCTATAAATATAAAGACTCGCATAAATCGAGCGATTGTTGCATTGTCAAATCGAAGAATGGAATCAATCAGTCTCGATGACTGATGATCGAATCGGACACCATTCAATGGTGATCCGTATCAGAGTCGTGCAGGGTATCGGAGCCGTTCTTCGTCTCTCGCGATTCCTCCACGAGATTACCGTTTCCCGGTGTAAAATCGGGCTCCGTTCGACAGCTGATAGATTTCTTTCCGTGGCGTTATTAAAAGATAAAGACATAATAAAAGATGTATCGCATCAATCATGCGACATAGTCGACGGGATCGATCTCTCGGAATGTCGGGAGAGGGGAGGTGTTCTTGGTATTCCTGCGGAGATGATCTTGTTTTGATCGGTTGTAATTGATTTAGGGACATTACGATTTTGAAAGCAGCATGGAATAGCTCGTGATGACGAGTATAATGATGTCTTAATAATTCTTTCTTCTTTCGCTGACAGTTCTTTTTTGATAATTGGAAGCCGTTTCATTTGTCTATTTCTTTCAATACTGCGGGAAGAATTACAGCCCCATATTTTCATGTCACCTCTCTGATAGATAGTCTTGTTGAAAATATTAGTGATGACAATGATAATTCAATAGTCTTCAACAACTTTAAAGACCTCGGCTCAGCAAAGAACCTGATCATCGCTTTCCTCGAGTTGAGTCGACTGAAGCAGGACACTGAGGGGTTTATCAGGGCTTACCAGGATGGAGTCTTCAACATCTTAGTCTACCGCAGTCCCGTGACGGGTATAGAGGTTCCTGACACAAGGTGCAGGGCCTGCCTTGAGCCTGACCATGCAGCAAAGCAGTTGGTTTACAGTTCGATATGTTTGCTGAGTTTCCAGATTTTGAATCACAACATACGGAGTCATGACATAAAACATGTTACGGTGTCAGCTCAGAGACTCTGCCCGTAACTGAAGACGTTCCTCAAGGATCCATCCTTGGTCCGTTACTGTTCAGCTTTTATATTTATGACTTCCATCAGTCGGTAGAAAAATGCAACATTCATCATTACGCAGGTGATACTCAGCTGTACTTCTCTTTTCAGTTCTCGCTCGAAACCTCATCGATCGTTATCTACAGACCATCTTTGACATTTCGTCAGCTCAAAGAATTAAGTTAAACTCCAAAAAGTCGGCAGTAACGATCTTTGGACCGAAAAATTTGCGAAATGTTGCGAAAAATAGTCTTCATATGGATATAAATGGTGACGTTCTGCTTTTTGTTACTGAAGTGAAGAATGCAGGCCTGTGGTTGGATTCTGAACTGCGCTTTACAAAACACGTTAACCATTTGACCCAAACGTATCTTGATATCTTAAGGCAACTGTTTTCAAATCGGGACTTATTCGCCAAACAACTCAAACTGAAATTATGTGAGCCGCTAATCATTTCGAGGGTTTCATATTGCGATAGCATTTATGGCCTTGCGTTACTTCAATGTGATTTCCTCTGTTTCCATTTCCAACGAATCTATTTGCCTTCGATTTTCTTTTGGCATTCGAGACCGGTCATGAAGGAATCGGGTTGGCTACAACTAGAGAAACTCAAGACACTGCTCCTACTCACAAACACCCACAAAGTTTTGAAGACCGGAATGCCACATTATCTAATTGGATAATTTCTCAACAGCTTTTCCATTCGAAACAGGTTGATGCTGTTCATTCCTGAACACAGGTCTTCTGTTTTTGCTCGCAGCTTCTCATACGACAGTTGCCTTTTATATTTCAGGATTAGAGAACAAAAACCAATATTAATAATCGAAAATCACTTTTACATGAATCAATCGTCGAAGCACTTTTGCCACTCTAATTGAGGTATCTCAAAAACGTTGCCTCTCAGTTTGTTTTTTACGTGCGGAAATAAAAAGAAGTCATTCGGTGCCAAGTCAGGACTATACGGCGGATGGCTCATCAAATCGATGTTTTGGGTGCTCAAAAATGCACTTTTTTTAGCCGCATTGTCATGGTGACGAGTGATTCGTCTTCGGAGGTTGGTTTTCCTGATTTCTTGGAAGACAACTGGCAAACGAATGGTTGTGTACCATTTAGAATTGGCTGTTCTGCGTTTTTCTAGTGGTACGGTTCCGAAAAAACAGGCGACCATTCGCTTGGAAGTGCTTCGTGCGCGAACAACTTTTGTTGGATTGGGCTCATCTTGAAACACCCATACAGTCGTTTGCTATTTAATTTCGGGCTTATACACGTAAATCCACGATTCATCACCTGTCATAATGTCATCGATGTGTTTCGAAGCATCGCGATCGTATTTTATGAGCATTTTCTTCGACCAATCGACACGAGCCTTTTTTTGAGCGTTTGACAAATTGTGTGGGATCCATCAACGCGAACGAATTTCTTTGACAGACAAATGTTTATGTAATATTGAATATATGCTGGATAGAGTCTGCGGAGTTCGAAGAGAAAATCTCGATATTTAATCCGTTTTTTCTCCTCTTTTGTGACGATATTCGTCTCTCCAGGAGCTGAAAACTCCACGACAAATATCGTTTTGCTCTGGTGGTCGAGTAGGACCACATCAGGCTTATAAGCTTGTACGTTTCAATATTATTATTACAAAAAGGGTCGCTTTCTCGATAACAATTATTTTGCCTGCACACGAGAAATGCAAAAAACGTTTCGACAAACAAATTGGCATCCTGCATGAATTAGAATTTTACCAGACTTGTAGAAATATCAAGAAAATATATGCATGCATGAATATTTGTTTTTTTTTCACGATTATGCACTGTTTTTGTGAGTCTACTTTAAACTGTATACTGTACAATATTCTTTAACGACACAGTAAAATAAATATATTTATTAAGTTATGGAGCAACAAAAACACATGAAAAAACTTTGGAAAAACCTAATTGTTCGGCCATTTTTGACAAATTTCATTTTGTCTGGAACATCAGAAGTAGCCGATTGAACAGTTCTGAAGAAAAATTCCGAGAAGTTCTTTTCATGTCGCGATACGCATACGGAGATCAAATAATTTACAATTTATGAAGCGTGCATCTAATATTCACGAACAAAACCTGGATATTCTGGCTCGGTGCCAGGTCTGTGTTTTTATATCATTTGCGGCAATTTATTCAAGAACATTTAATTATCTGGCAACCGGCCAAATTGGTTGAATTCCGTTTCTTCGCGTTGAATGGTTATTCTTTCCGAAATAATAATGGCTTAATTAGAAATAGCTGCAGTTGTTTTCCTCTCTTGAATGGCTTGTGGTTGAACGCGAAATTGATTTGAATTGTTGAATGTACTACAACTCTGTCTGAAATGGTTGTTTAGGATCTCTTCCACTACATCACTTTCAACTTCAAATTCTTTCAGCTCATCATTCTCCAACGCGACTTCAGTTAAATCTAATGTTCTCATCTTCTAGTTCGTTTTGAAAACCTCTGAAATAATCCCTCAGAAAAAAATATAGGGGTGTAAGATCTGGAGAAATTGGAGGCCATTATATTAATCCTTATTTACCAGTCCACCTCCAAAGCACGTTGAACGTTGTTCACAGTTGATGCCTGAGGGAGCAGATGTCTGTCAACCCCAGCCAAACTGTGATAATCCCTTTCACCAGGAGGAGAAAATTGGACGATCTAGTGCCACTATCCCTCCATTTGGAACGGAGGTGAAATATCTTGACATTGCCTTGATAAAAGACTCGCCTGGAACGCTCAATTGGGAAAAGTTTTACACAAAGCCAGACTGTCCCTCTGGACATGTCGAAGGATTTGTGGTAAAACTTGGGGTTTAGGTTCCAAACAAATCCATTGGATTTATGTGATGATTGTCAGACCAATGATCACTTATGGTGCGATTGCCTGATGGCCGAAGGATTTACAGAAAACTTTGTGATGACATTTATAGCTCTATTTCTTATTACAACAAACAAATTGGACAACGAACAAATTAGAAACAGATTTACAGAAAACGGCCCAAGCGAAGCTCTCTGGCTTACAGAGACAGGCTTATTTGGCTATCAGTGGTGGGTGCCACACCGTCACCGGCCATGCAGATCCTTCTAGATCTACCTTCTCTCCATATTCTTCTGAAGAGAGAGGCTAGATTGACTCCATACAGATGTGTGCACATTGCCAATTGCACAAATCAATTTAATGCAGAGTGCAACAGACTGTTGGTTGACACTGGAAGTCACAGCATTCTGGAAGTGGCCTCTGACTGTATGCCTCCAACTGTCAACTACGAACTGTATCATAAAGTACTATTCCCGAGTAGAGATGACTGGATCCTTCGGGAGAAGGAAATATTAATAGCAGATAGTTGTTGCTTCACAGATGGATCAAGAACACCTTCCGGTTCTAGTTCAGGTGGAAATTTACAGTATTGAATTGTGTGCGGAGAGATTGGATAAATCCAACCTGATACACAAGTTAATAAAAATATTCTTTGGACAGTCAGCGGCGTTGGGAGCTTATGGCTCCAACCGAGCAACGTCTAAATTGGTAGCAAATTGCAAAAAAGACTTTTGTCGATAGAAAGACTTAACAGATGGTCTCTGGTCTGGATTACTGGCCATACTGGCCTGAAGCTTCCTACTCCCTTACAAAGGAGGATGCTGCAAGCAGATTCATCGGACCAGAACCTGTCATTGGCAACGCTTTAGGCTTTGTCAAACAAACATTGAACATCCGGATGGCAAGAATATTTATGAACTTTTGGCAGAATCTTTCAGGATTGGCACACTTCAAGGAAAACTACGATGTCTAGCATCACTGTCATTTGAATCATCATATGCAGAGACTCGGACTGTCGGAACACAGTGTGTGTCACCTCTGTTTGGAAAATGATGAAACAGCAGAGCATATATTTTGTGCCTGCCCCGCTGGGGGCCAAATCAGGTTTTCAGAGCTGAAAGACCTGAAAGACCACTCACTATACAAACTGGTCAGCTTCGTTAAGAAGCTGGGTTTATTTGGTCGAGTGTGAATTGTGGTGTGAGCCAAAATAAATCCTTACGGGTTGCGGTTGAGGGTCGAATAGACCCAATCACTTTAGACCTAACCTAACCTATTATCTAATTTCTATTTGGGGCTCAGCCAATAAATCAACAATAAAACCTTTGAAATCTTTACAAAATAAAAGTATTGAATGCATATATAAATTATCGTACTCAGAACCAACGGTGAATTTATATAAACCAAAAATTTTACTAGATTTGAACACACTTCACAAACATAACAAATCAATTAAAAATTTTAAACATAAATTTCATAGAAGTCAATAATGTTCAAAGTTATAATACTTGACAAACAAAATTATTATCAGTTAGTAATTTCGAATCTAATTTTGAACAGAAATCAATTTATCATGATGGAATTATTATATAAAATACAACTCCTGAAGAAATGAAAAAATGTAAAACTGCCCTCAAATAAAAAAATCTGTTGGAGAAGTATTTAATGAATTGAAGTAAAATAGACAGGAATGTATGATTTTCATATAGCTAGAATCATCTAAATATTTTATATTATTTATGAAAATTTCACATTGTTAATCCATATTGATTACACAACATAACAAAAAAATATTTTTTTAATGTTTCCTACACTAAATTAGTCAATTTCTACTAATTTTGGGGTAATAAAAACGAAAATAACAATGAAAAATTTTTATTAGCTCTGGTTTTTGAGA
>WOGP01002453.1:0-16725 GCA_015342065.1 Leptinotarsa undecemlineata | reverse complement strand
TACAAACTAATCGGCTTCATTAGGAAGCTGGGTTTATTTGGCCAAGTGTGAATAGGTGTGCGCCACAATAAACCCTTATGGGTTGCGGTGGAGGATCGAATAGACCAACTCACTTCAGACCTACCTACCTACCATATGTAACAAGTTACATACCTACACGTTTTTCTTAACCTCTCTTGGGTTTATAATTCTCCAAAATCAAATATCAAGATCAATTAGGAATTATACAATTGTTACATTTATGAATATTATAAAAGAATAATCTTCTAACCTAGCTCTTTATAAGAAATGGATGTTTCCAAAAATTGATTCTTTTCTCGTTTTTCTTTTATATTGTGAATAAAAATAATTCAAACTGTAAAGTTGTTACCCAATGATCAGAAATTTTCTTCAGGAAAGAACTCGTATGACCTATTTACTTTTTATGCCGAATTTTTCGATTTACCTTTAGAGATTCTCTGTTGATATTAATTTTTTTAATATTGGTGGGTTATAAACGTCTAGAAATGTTGATTAATACTAGATTTTAGAGTCTACATAATATATTTGAATATTCAATAAAAATTGCATATGAAAACTTTTATTTTTGTGTTTGTCATGGGACATCTAAGAAAAGTTTCATACCAAATGGTTAATAGTCCAAATTAGTTATTTTTCCATAAAGGGTCCACTAAAACTATTAAATACTCATATTCTAAATTAGCCGAAAATAATTTTTCAATGGTAATTATATCTTTTCATAATTTCATCACAATCAACATTTGAAATGACTATAACTTTCATAGAATTGAATGATTAAATATTTTAATTCTAGGGCAAGTAGAAATTAAAAGAAAGGAAAGTCTAGTTTGAATAAACAGATACAGTCTACAACTATCTTAAGCACAAATTGTATTAAAATTGTGAAAAAAAATTATGAAACAAAAATTGTGAAATACAAATCAATTAACATAATTCAGCTCATAAAAAAGAAAAGAAATAAACGCCTCAAAAGTGCTGCTTGGTTCTCTCCTGTTCATAAAATAGGACATATGCCTCCTCACTCACAAGCGATTTTGTTGAAATTGGGACACGTGTGAATAATTGTATTCATGCCACATGCCACTATAAGGGTGTCTGCAATATGCTGTGTAATGCCCGTTGTAAGTAGTCCCACTGTGATTCAAAAGTGCATATAGACGACAAGAAGCCACATTGTCTGCTGCATAATTGCTCATATATAATCCTTTGAAAGAAATGTCAATGGCAACATTCAATTTGCCTCTGAATCTTTCCGTTGGAGAGAATATTTTTAAATGAATTATTAAAATACGGGGAAGCTTATGGATTGATAGGGACTTTGTGCATTTTCTTCTTTTCTTGCACCTCGATCAAGTTGGTTTTTCATCTCCATCCAGAGTTTTCCCTCTTGTGAAGAAATTCAAGCATTGTGACAGACTCAATTGGCCAGTTCTTTGTGATATAAGGAAAGACAAATCTCAGAAAGGATCGAAGGTTACTGATGAGTATCCACAGTGTGTGCACTTCATAGTCGATTTTAATTGATCAACGAAATTGTCTACTATCTTAGAGTTGTTCATATTCAAATATCTCAGCCAGGACCCTTGCGCGTTCTCGCTGTCTCTCAATTTTTCGTCAATCTCCTTCAAGATCGGATTAGGTTTCTCAGTAATTCCATTGAGGTCCTCATGTAAACCTTCTAAAAGATTTCAAAGGAATTCCTGGGCGTCTTGATGAGCAGATCCCATGAATCAAGGGGCAAATCTTTGAATCTGACTTTTAAAGTAGGCAGTGTTTATTATTTTATCAGATGAAACTTGATAACTTCAGCGAAAGCTTTTATTAAAGAACATTTTATACTATAAATACTATTATTGTTATCTTCCATGTATGTATACTTTTTTAAATATTCCAGCAACCATCTCATGTTTGATAAACTTTGGATCACACTGTTCATGAAACAGCTGTTTCCAATATTTTTCACCCCAATAAAACCAAGAGTTCTGGCTGAAGAATGTATCAATGATCTAATGTTGTAACTGTTAATACTACGTTCGCCACTGCTGTCTTCTTCTGAGTAATCACAGATTCGATGATTCACCCCTTCATTGGATCGGTAGGATAAGGAATTCGAAGCTGAACTGCCTAAAACTGAATGGGATATAGCAGACATTTTGAATTTGAAAGAAGTAGATAATTCTAGAACTTGTTCATATTTCTGTGTATCTTCTGATGGGAACTTATGGGAAGTATCACAAGGAATATGGGACGTTTTATAAGGAAACAATCTCCCATCGCGACTGCCAAAAACAAGCTGAATCGCCACGCTTGCTAAATTAATTTTTTTGGCCAGAAAGGTAGAACATCTTTTTTCTTTAGTTTCTTCAGTCATCCTTTTTTTTCACTTCATTAACAAAATTCAGAGATAAGAGCCCAAATACACAGAAAGTTTCTACAGCCACGGGATAAAATATAAATTTATTTCCAACTTTTCTGCCGTTTTGCTTTCCACTGGTTATGGCTGCAGTACCTGCATTTTTGGATGTTCCAACTAAATGAGATAGAGCCAATGTGTCCGCACATGTGAAATCCCAAACCAAAGCTTTGCCACATTTCCAGGGAACTAGGGTCATTCCATCAGGACGTTTGTCATCATAACGGCTAATACCTAGTGGTTCAAGGATAGAAGGTATCCTGGCTGATATTAAGGCCTTTTTTATGATGTCGTTGACTTGGAGGTGTCTTGGAAAACGTTCAGAACTTTTTCTGCAGCTCAAACCATGAGTACTTTTTTCATTTACCTCACTACCACAAATGCATTTATGAGGAGTACAAATATCTGACCCAATCTGAGTCCAATGACTACCCTGAAAATATCATTATCTAATAGTGTTCCCAGAGTAGCAACAGGTAATGCGTTCAACCAAACACCAGATTCTTCAATATTGACGGCTTTGAGGCGAGCTTATTCCGAGGGAGATGACAAGGAGGAAGTGATGGGGTCAAAAGCAATTTCTAGTAAAGATTTGTCCAATGCTTTCTGAAGTGATTTGATATCCGTAGGCACATGACTTTTGATTTGAGAACACCAAATAGATTCGTCTTCGACAGCTAAATTATTTTTTATATTGGTAAAGGAGACTGGAAGTATCATTTCTATCAATTGCGAAACATTAGTTGATGAAAGAAAAAAATGCTGGTAAAGCCAGCAATGATGCTGAGGGCAGACCTAACCCTTCATGATTCACAGGCAATGTTGCTTGAGGCCAAGAAATGTCAGTGTAACAGCTGTTGGTAACATTTTCAATCATGTTACGTATGTGATCATCAAACTTCTAGGGGTATACTTGACTTTTCCCACAAGGAGAGCATCTTAGATCATAGAGTAGTTTAGTTTTTCAATAAAACAGAATATGTATTGGCAAATCGTATAAACTGGTGGAAATCAGAGCTTCCATAGTGAGAGGGGCGCCAAGTAGTTCTCATTTCGATTTTTCCATGAGTTTTATACCAGGAACAACTTCCATAATGCCGGCAAGATATTCTGATTCAAGATTTGAATTGGACGTAAAATGGACCCAAGATCTTCTTCAATCCGAGAACAACCTAGATAGAAAGTATGGACAATGGGACGTATTCCTCTGTCTTTCTTTTTGAGAGCACAGATATATGTACCGTAAAGCATTGGATACATCTCTGGATCAACTCTCCCAGATAATAAAAGATTACAAATATTCGTCACAGAGGTAAGCAGTTTATTTCTAGAATTACCAGCACTATAACTAAGAAGGTCTTGTATGTGACTTGGGCGAAAGCCATCTAGTCCTCCAGCTGATACAGTGCGGAACGATTTCACTGTTGTAAGTATAAGTTGTTCATGAACTTGAATTGCTTGTATGATCAAGTGAATGTTTAGAAGCATTTGAGAAGAAATGAGCTTCGATGAAATAACATTGACATATTCAGCGAGAGTATCGTTAGAACTAAGAATCGCTGACGGAATAACAGATGGTTCATTTTTCATCGTTTTGTTGTTCCTCTTTATCAATGTTATTAGAGATGTTTTCTCTTCTCTTGCGAATAATGTATAGGGAGAAGCCTGGATGTGAAAGTATGTAGATTTTCTCAACTGGAAAAGGTGTTCTTCATTAAACATGTAACTGATCTGGAGATTCTCACTACATTGGTAGAGTTCTTGAAAGCAGCTAATTTTCTGAACAGTGATAATGTATCTTTCCCTGTTTTATTCGGGTCATTGCTGGAATTTTCAATTAACGAATCCTTCGACATAAAAATGCTATTTTCTGAATTTGATATTGACGTTTCGTGAATTTTTCCATAATATATTTTGTGGCCGGTTTTGGATCTGAATGATTTATGGCAAGTTGTACAAACATTGTCCATACCGTATGATTGTTTCAGTTTATCATCATAAGTAAAATCCATCAAAATTAGTAAAAACACGACTGAACCTGAATGACATTTTGTATGTTGAAATTGTAACATATGAGAAATTCATTCAATTAAATTTAAGTTGGCTGTGGAAAAAATTCTACGAGCTTTAGAATGTTCGACAACTTTTCAGATTTATTAAAATATACACACAATTTTCAATTATATACTTGTAGATTATTTCAATATGTTTATTCTTTTTTGACAATTGGACAAAGTTTTGATAAGAACCCGTGATGCACCAGTCGCTTAGTATTCAAACGAACAAATTCCCTAGTGGAACATAGTCAAGAAATTGAATTCCATAAGAAGAAAGTACATAGTAGCAAACTTTTACTTTTTTCAAAACTATTTCATAAACTGTTCAACATTTTCTTTCGAATTCTAGACATTGCATGCACCTGAAAAGAAAATATTTATGTGTTGTTGCTATAATGGAGCCAGGCCTAAAAGAAATTTCGCATTATGTTCCATACAATCCACTTTTGTCATTAAAGGGGCACTGTAAACTTGATATTTTATCTTTCTCCAAATGAAAAATTAAAACAAAACAGATCTGGCAAACGAAGTAGCTTTGAAAAGGGTTCATTATTTACTATCCAGTGGTCTTCGAATAATCTAGATATTCTAGATGGACAATCATTCACAAACTCTATTGTGCAAGTGAAAAGATTAAATAAACAACAATATCATTTTGTAATGCGCAATACATGTTTAAGTTCTATGTATCCTGAAAGTTCCTTGTTCAAATAATTTGTGGATTGCTGTTATTACACTAATGTGAGTTATGTCTGTTGAATAACCAGTTTCATTCCAAATTTGGCCTCATCTGTCTTGTACTCATCATTTTGAAATAATTCTATACAAATGATTGATCAAATATCATTTTTATGAAATTTCTTTTTTATCACTGCTGAAAATAAATAAAGTTCTGCTTTGCAATATTTATTTAGCAATATAGGTCGTTTTAAATATTATTTTCACAATAATCATTCTGTATATTCTGTAAAAAAATATTGGGGATGTATACGGATATATGTATATACATAAAACTTAGCCAACTCAATATAGATCTATGAAAAAGTGCATGATTCAAATGAAAATGAAAAAAATTGAAAAACTGAAAGTGAATCAAATCTGACCATTTCTATCCACATTTGAAGAAACACTTTGTCTACTTAGGAAGCTTGTCTAAAACTTTATTTTTGATAAAATATCCAATTTAAGAAAACTGGATGTAAAATAAATGAGATTTTATCCTTTCTTATTTCAAAGTAATTTTCAACTTTGTGTTCTTCATTATGCTTTGCTTTTTTATATTTACATTTCATTCTCATTTGAGTAAAAAAATACTCTAAACAGAAAATACACAAAAGTAATTCTATAAGAATATTACCTACTTGTTTTGTGAGCTGTCAAAAATTGTATAAAATTTCACAAAAACTTACTTAGCGTGTTGCATGAAATGTACATTACATTAAATCATGTAGTTACCACTTACATACGAGTACAAAATATACCAATATAACTGGTATAAAAGATAGTGAGTCAATCAATGAAGAATTATTTTAATGATCTACTAAAGGTCCCCAGAAGTACTTGCTTATCCTATCTTCATCTTCGGTTAGGAAAAAATCTCTACCGTGCTTGACAAATTCTTTCTTAGTTATTTTTCCATCTCCATTAGAATCGATTGCTCGGAATGCTAAAATGGCGTCTTGTTCTTGCAGTCCCAGAACATCAAAGAATAATTTGAATTCTTCTACTGTTATTTCTCCTGACTTGTCTTTATCAATTGCCTGAAAAAAAAAATGAAATTATGAAAACTGATATAGGAATCATTGTGGCAAATAAAAATTAAGACTTTTATGATAAAAAAAACTGAAGCCTGATTTCTTTCCAGAAGCAGATGTGTGCATACATATAATATATACATTTTGATTACTGTTCTCATTTATTGTGATTAATGGGAATGGTTACCCACAGACATAGAAATGTATCAGATGCTGGAGTAGAAGTTCTCAAAGAAAAATTGTAACAAATAAACTGACAAGGTCTTAAGTTGTTGACTTCCTTGCTCCGTTTTTAATCACTTTCCTTCACGATTTGATAGATAATATCTTTTCACTGAAAGATACTAAAATAAGAAAAACTAATCAACAATGAACATGGTCATATACAGGATTACCAAGTATTTTCAGGTTTTCAATATCAAATGTCTTATTGAATGATGGTAAATGAGGCGTTTTTCCTGACACTGAACCTTTTCCTATTCAACACACAAGTGGATGTGTTCTTGCTGTCAGGGCACTTCCAACATATTTTCAATGCAAAAACATATTTAGATCATAACTATCTCCAAAACTTTTCTCTGAACATTAGTCAACTTCTCTTTGGACCCACGACCCTTTCCTGCGAAACCGAATGCCAGTAGTAGTCTGGGAAATAACAATATTCTTTTTTGAAGGTGAACAAAGTAAAATGTTTTATTATAAACGAGGGTCCTTATTATACCAAAGATAGTGATTCGTTAGTTGTAAGATTTAGTTTTAATCAACTATTAAACTTGTCTGTTTAACCTGATTTGAGAAAAACATGTAGAAAGACATTGCTTCAGATCATTAGGTTCATTATGCCAGAGATTCGGATTATTTAATGGAGTACATATAATGTACACATATAATTTACACTGAACATTATCAATTATTGATCAATATGTAGATGTACCTTGAATATATATGGCAAAAAGGTATGAGCTCGCCTCACCAATCGCTTATCATTTAAAACGTGATGCATATTTTCTAAATATTTTTCTACAGTGACTAGATTGTAGGGTGTGATTTCTCCAAACTGCTTTTCCCAAAGATCCTGGAAAATGATAACTTTATTAGAAAAAACTCTCACCAGACAGATTCAAGACAAAAGACCACCAACTATTCGTTTTCTTTACATAGATATATTCTTATTGTAAACTGTGAAATCTCATTTAACTTTAAAATTCTATTACCATTCAGCTAATTATATCATGAATCTCAAATACAATTTTTTCAAAGCCAAACCATACATGATATTATTTTATGTTTTGAATTACTAGAATACAGAAAGTACCTATATGTACCAAATCGTTAATTGGTGAAGAATTTCTGATAGAACTATTAGATAGTTGTCTTGATTTTCTGAAAGAATTTTGATTGAAGGATTAAATTATTTTCTAAAATTCATTGGTTTCCAATAAAAGTTCACTGTATAATATTTATAAAAGGTAAGTTTTATTTACCATATATAATAATTAATTAATTTCAAATTCAATAAGCTTGAATACAAAATCATTACATAGATATATCATTATCATCACTCTCCACCATAGTAAATTAAGAAATTAGAGTGACTTTTAAATGTAGGAATTATTACTTGCTATAATTTTATTGTCAATAATATCATTTCATATTTGAATTTTGTTGACCTTATATCACAATGCATCGCTGATCTTAATGACGGTGCATCATTAATATAGAAAATATATGTTGATTTTCAAATAACAAATCATTTTCACAGTTTCCCTACACTATGTACATAAGGAATTTCACCTGGAGAAGATCCTGAAATTTCTTTATTTGTTCAGAATGTAGATGTCCTAGATTTATGAACCTTTCTCCAAGAATCTTGAAATCATCAAATGATATAACTCCGTCTTTGTTGAGATCTAGAATCCCATGGAATGTACGAATTTTTCTTCTCCAGAAGTCAGACTCTCCCTGAAAATTATTGTGAAATAAGTGATATTTACTGTAATACGATAATATATTACAAAGTAAAAAATCAGAAAAAAGTCTAATCAGTAATTTATATAAAACGTAAGGAATTTCATTTTCCTATGAATATAACAATATAAATAATTAATGTTTGACACTCATTTTAGTCATTAATGTTGGGTAAATGATTTTCAATTATACTTTGGGAGATTTAAAAAATATGAAATCTTTCAATTTTGATGTCTATTCTCAAAATTATTTTCGTTTTAGGTATTTTATACAGGAATTCATTATGTGATTACATGAGATGGGATAAACTGTATTTCCGTATTATCATTTTGGTTAATGGTAACAAGAGAAGCCAAATTTTATCATATATAAACGGAACTTATCATTAACTATTTTCAAACAGTTTTTGATCAACAATTGCGATAATAAGTATGTCTATTGTGAAGATTTGTATATGCCGAGAATAACACTTTAAATTATTAACAGTGATTGAAAGATACTCACTATTTTGAGAGTCAGCTGATTTTTACATTAACGAAGGAAATTAGAATAATCTAATATTATAACTAATAATATATTATCGCCTGTAACAGAATTAAAAATGTCTTTTCCACTGTACCGAAAAAACATCTTTATATTTTCAAATAAATAATAATTTCATATTATCAAATAACGATAATGCCAAGGTTTTTTTAAAGAGAAATGGGATTTTTTTTTCTATATGGCATATGAATCCTAAAAACTGCCTTCGTATAATGGTTTTCAGAGAATTTTTTTCATATGCGAATCATGAAATATTTTACAAGGTATTTTTATGAATAATGTAAATAATTGAAATTAAGTTGTTTGTTTTAATAGGATTTGTAGAACACATATTACATTCCCAAATCGTTCAGAATATGCTCTTGTAACTACCTACGTGATGTAAAAAGTTCTAACGATGGTAGGTAGCTAATGAATTATAAGAAATCGTTTCATACATGGTGAAACAAGTATTGAAAAATAAATTATGGAGAAAATATATTTCATAAGTTGTTACATATTCATAACCTGCAATTTCGATATATCCATATATGGATAATAAAAAAAAAAGTTGAAAAAGCCTTTATGCAAATTTTGAATACAACAAAACAATATTTCAAGTTGAAATGTTATTGGCTTCGTTTTGATTTTTGTAAGACTTTTTCCGTAGTTATTTAAAAAAGATAGTGTTGAGATATACACAAAACACTGTCCACATTTTTCAAGAATTCGAAAGTATCTAAAGGTAGATATTTTTGGTGGAATCAGTTTTTCGTAAATAATAAATGATCAAAATCGAATCTTGTAATTAGGATTTCATATCCCTTCTCCTCCGATACAAATGAGTCTGAGGTATGAAAAATGAGAAATAAAACTTTCTATGTTTTTTACCACATGTATTTGTAATAATGAGGTCATTTTCAAATAAATACAATATTGAATTTATGTATTTATTTGTATGTATATTGTTACAAATGAAAGAGGTAAAACAACATAGAAAGTTTCATTTCTTGTTTTTCATGATGATCTCCTACATAAATCCATTAATTTATTGAAAGAGTCTGAGTAATTTAGTTTTTTAAAGAGCCTCTAAAGTACCTATTACTGTAGAGAATAAAATATATTAATTTGGAGGTGTTGTAAAGTTTACTTTGATTATGTAGATTCTGAGAGTGTTTTGTTACGGATCATTAAATTTATTTTACTATATTTACTAACTATTCACTTCCATAGGGACGATGTTAGATAATAGACAAATTAGACAATTTGAAATCTATAATGGGTAGGAATTTTTTCGATTTTATTCTTTATGAGTTATTCTTTATTATGAGTTAACATTTTCTTGAATGTATGTTTGTGTAAAAAGTTGGCAAGGAGTTAATGAAATGATGAAAGAAGTTTTTTTGAAGGTGTTTGACAATGTTTCATGGTGAATGAATGAAGTTGTATACATTTTTTGCTATTTCAAATAAATTTTTATTATTTTTTCAAATGATGAACCCTTGTTAGATCTACTGGTTGAAAAAGATAATTTGAACACGTGAACATAATTAATTGATGTTCCAAAAGCGTATATGAGTGGGGAGGTTTGCATAAAATGTGATCTTTTCATTAACCTGTTTTTTAGAACTATAGTTTTTGGTTTCTTTCTTGGGAAAAAATGTAAAATTTGAATATAGTTAAAATATATTGTTGATGAAATTTATCTGTTTTGATCAATTCTACATCTTTTCAATAGTGAAATTTAGACTCACTTTAATATGCAGAGAGTTAAACAAAAAATTCCACCTTTTTCGTTAACTGTCGACGTTTTTTATTCAAGACAGGGCTGAGAATGAACAAATTTCAAAACGACACATCAAATTTTTTAACATCAAAGTGAACGGCTTTCGGAAATAATATGCCAAAACAAATCAAGTAATTATATGCCTCCTTTCACTTATAGTTGGGGGTATATGTAGATTTAATGTATCATGGTTCTATTTTTAGATTCAGTAGATTTTCACATATTTTTAAAATAACATTTGCAGGTCCTTTATTAGGTGTCATTTTTTCTTGTAGAGAGTGCTTTATTATTGAAGTTGCGTCAAATAACTATTTAAACAGATTTCTTTTACAATTCTGAATATATTATCACATGGTATTGAAAATTGAAATTGGCATTTTTAAATTAGAAATTCGAAAATTTTATAATTATATATTATTTAGAATAAAAAATAAGTACGAGTGTGTGCAAGGTGTATTTTTGCATACTGTAAGTTCACTCTTAGTTGGCTAAGAAGACGTAGGTAACCTCTTGGATTATGAATTTCAAATGGCAAACTCACCCTATGACCAATCCATTCCAAATCACTGTCTGATTCAGAATCTGACTGATATTTTCGTTCAGCATGTGTATGTTTTGCATGTTTACTGTAATCTCTTGATGTAAGATGATACCTCACTACAGCTACTGCTAGAGGGGCGCATCTACTACAGGTTATCTGAAAAATAATAATCATGAATGTAACGCAAGTTTGGTGACGCTTTCATTTATATTTAAAGAATTCCGTTTAAATTTTGGCTGCTGAGTAATGTATTCATAAAAGATGAAATTGATGAATCCTTGCAAAAAATTTCAATGTTTTTTTTTCTTGTTCTATAAATATATATTTTCTTCGGTAATCACAAACGTTCAGCTACATGGTATAACACTGTCAGTTGAGTGGCGCCAACCATTTGCTTTGATTTAATTTATATTTGTATTTTAAATATATAGGAAGACCTATTATTATTATTCATTCAAATTTTTCAGTGACATTTTATTATGAACTAAATGTGGCAATTTTAACTAAGACTATATAGGTAATAATACTGTTATGCCCTGAGAGATGCATTATATTGAACACACCGTATATACAAATATTTGATATTCTGTACAGACTCAAAATGAAATGGTTGACAACACAAAGGTAGGGCTGAAGTGGAATCAATAATGAAAAGAAATGTTATCGCATCTTCTCTCAAATATTATTTTTCTATTTATCTCTGTCACAACAGCCGGCACTTTTGATAATTCTAGAATTATCTCCATGTGTTTTTCTGTCTGCATTGATACATATTTTGTTACACAATAATAAACTGTTTAAGAAATATTTTAGACTGCTTAACCGTTTCATTTCAATAACTAATTACACGTGATTCATTGTCTTGCTCCTATTACTTATAATTATTTGTTAGTGGAGCAAAATCAATGTTTTCACTTTGTAACTGATATGATCTTGAAAAATTAGAAAAATTTAAAATTTATTAGAAAGCTATTCTTGAAAATTTTTGCATACTTTTCACCAAAGTTCTCTTTTTGCGAAGGCATCAAACTTGTATATGGTCCCACAGACTTGGTAATGATGAAAAGTGATGATAAAAATTACTTAATTAAATGCGTAGGTTAGGTCTAAACTGAAGTGAACGGGGCTATTCAACCCTCCACAGCAAACCGCGAAGATTTATGTGGCTCACACCACACAAACAATTGTGATTTGGGAAGTAAGTGAATCTACTGGGACTCAATTCAGGAAGACGACCTTCCATGGCTGCAGAGTTCCCACTTCAGTAAACGCTCTTCTGATTCTTTCAGGTAATCTGTAGTCATCTAGATGGAATGTTCGGATTTGGAATCGTACCTCTGGATCATCTTCTGGAATACCATTTACGGTAACCACTGGGACATAATGAAGAGATTCCAATTGATTGACAGATTTCAGGGTTCAGGGCTCATGGTGTAAGATTTTCACCTTAATGATCGGAGAAACCTTTCCATATGAAGGCATCTATCTGTTGATACATTAGATTCAGCATCGCAGGGCTTTTTCGCCTCTGGTTTGGGTCGATCATCGTTTGAGCAAAAGCATGAGCGAAAGCAATTACTGACCTGCTCATACCCATTCTGATTCTGCTGCCAAGAAGTTGGTGGAAGCTAGATTCATAAGATATTCTGCTCTTCAGGGGGCAATAAGCACCATCTAGCCTCATGGGTTTGTTTGAAAGATCAAGAATTGGAGAACTGAAAAGCTCTTGCTCTCAATCTAATGTTATAGCAAGGATATCCCAAGAGTAACTAGGTCCATTAAGGCAGCGCTCCAATTGCCATGGCAAGGCTTTCAACGACGAGAGGGCACTCGGTATCTCGCTTAAGGGCATAGTTTATTGGGTACTTATTCATCAACATATTCATGAAGATTTCTAAAAACAGTACTTGGCTGGCTCACAATCGCACTGATTGATCTCTGAAGTATGACTGCAGTTATATATCAACTGAGGGTTTAAAAGGGTGTTGTTTTCAACAAGAGTTCGAAACAAAAATGCTCAGGAAGTATCATATCTCTAAATGATAATTTTTATCAAATCAACACACAATTGACAATTGTTCAAACGAATTTTCCGATCTACACAATTCTTCAGAACCAAATTCACCAGTCTTGAACATGGAATTCTATAGAAGGTATGTGAAGGACAGATGCAAGTCAATACATAAATGGCTTCACTTTCCATTACACAAAATTTGAATTTTATGCGTTTCAATTATGAATTTAAAAAAACAGTGCAGCCGTTTTTCATAATTTTTTGTCTAAAAATTTCAATATTTGCTTTTCTGTTTTCGGAATATAAGCTTCCCGCTCTATTCTTACGAACATATTCTCATACATGGTGAACCAGTAACTACTTTACCAGTTACCAGTAGCTAATGAAGCTATAGTGAAGCGAAAAGTGTTTTAAATACAATTTATTGTGAAAATTATTTAATTATTATCATGGATAGTGCTATTAATGTTCATCAAGCAACGGTTCAGAGTATTCATAATTTCAATATATTCTTATTTTCCTATTCATACAAAGCTAACAATGCTATTATCTTGAGAATTGCATATGTACTAAATATCTGATTTGTATTCCTATTGAATCTGATGTTAGGTCGTTGCCTGCTTTTGCAGTATTCACTTCTATGCTGCCTTCGTATACGTGCACGCACGCACGAACAACATTCAAAGATACCTATTCATTAAAATTAATAACAGTGAAATTAAAATCAACCTCCTTTATTGCAAATTCACATAAATGAATTGCGAAATGTGTTACAACCAATTAACTGGAAAAACAATAAATTCGGGCTCAAATGATAGATAGGGGTTATATTGAAGTTTGTGGTAAATGGGTTGAAATGGGGTTTTCCGGTACCCACTTCTCCTCCCCACGAACAGCAGTTCTCAGAAGTCGTCGGAAAACTTGTGTGGGCAAAATATTCATGTATAAAAAGGTTTTACCTCTTAATGTGGGATTACTAGAACGGCCAGGCAATACTCAGAGTGGCTTAGAATGTTACTTTCCTTAGCGGAAGTCACTAACCAACCGGTTAACAACTGACCTCCTGTGGTAAGATCAATATTTTCTTTATACAATTTCGTAAGTAACTTTTATACAGATTGACATTATCGAGACGAAGTTCAGTTACAATTTAGGTGTTTTCCGATTCGGAAGTGTAACTCCTATAAGTAACTCCTATAAATAACTATATTTTTAATCATAATATGCGGTTTTAGTTCATATACGAAGGCAGTTCAAAAAGTAATGATAAAATACTCTACAGAAATGAGTATTTATTCACTCTTTCAAACTTATAACTTCCTTTTCGAAGGAAACACCTTGACCTGGGAAAATGAATCACATTTTACTTACAAAGATATCTACTAGAGGTAGCTGGGTTTTCTTATATGTTTGATTGACCTTCAGATCCAGATTTTTGAGTTAATGACCTACCACTCTTTTCCTTGCTAATTTTATTGTTCAAATCTACATTTATATTCAAAATCCGGGCGCACTCTCGTGGTAGCATCGCCTTGTCACGGTAATGCGGGGCTCTGCCGTAATTGACTTCCTTTCCCTAGCTACTCGTGGGACTTTTATGGACAAAGTTAACTAAAAAATTATTTGTAACGCAAGTCTACCGAGGAGATGGATGTCGAGCTTACGACTCCAACTGACCTCCCTCTAAATTTAGATCAGGAGCGAGAGCTTCTCACCTCTCCAGCTCCTTATTCAATAACTGAACCTAAAAAAAGGTTTGGCGGTGCAGCGAGGAAACGACTGTCCTCTCTTCAAGAGAGGGGCACCTTATGAAACCGCCTTGCAACAAATTCTCGAGCGGTGTACGCAGAATCTGTCTCAGGTGGAGGAACAAACCCCTCATGAGCAGGATAGCAAACGGTTGCGCTCAAGTGATGATTCACCAAAACCAGAGGCGAAAAAGCCCTGCACGGGTGAATCTAAAGCATCTTCAGTTGGCTGACGTGCAAAAATCCCCATATGGGAAGATTGTCGCGGGTATCAAGGTGGGAATCTTGCACCTTGACTATCCGAATACCTCATTAACAATGAAACAGCAGAGCATATACCTTGTGCCTGCCACGCTGGGGACCGAATCAGGTTTTTAGAGTTCGGCAGAGCCGTACTCTTACCATCTGACCTGAAAGACCACTTACCATACAAACTAATCAGCTGATTAACGAAAAAACAGATTTCAAAACAGATTCAAGAAGCTGGGTTTATTTGGTCGAGAGTGAATAGGTGTGAGCCAAAATGAACCCTTGCGGGTTGCGGTGGAGGGTCGAATAGACCCACTCACTTAGGACCTAACACTTAATTTTGAATTGTTTTTCCCGTTTTGGATAAAGGCTAGGGAAGAGTTTCTTTTGAACATAGCCTTAAAAGAGCTAATGGGGAATCTCATTTTTTAATTTTTGGTATTTGTTTAATTTTAAGATTCTGAATTAAAAGTATTTTTTCGTACTGTATTTTATCTACAATTATATCATCTTCACCATTTTCTTTTAGAGGTGTATTTCTCCATAGTGAATTTTCACGATAATAATAATAATAATTATACTTAATATTATTTAAAATGTGGGTCGCGAAAGAAATTCCACAATGAAAGTGGGTCCCCAGGCAAAAATGTTTGGTAAACACTAGTTTATAGTATGTTTAAATGGCACAAAATGGCACAGTATTAATATTCTCCCTTGTCTCTCTTCAATAAATATTTTCATGGGAAGTGTTCAAGTAACTTGTCACATTTGATTGCTTCAAATATCATGTACATAACAGAAATACGCGACGGACTGTAGCTGCTCATTGTTTTGAGGTTGAACTCAGTACAACTCGAACTTCACTGTTCAAGAACTCTTTCATCTGGAGAACTGCGTTTATGTGAAATAAACTTCTTGAGAACATTTTCCAAATGGATTTAATCTCTAGCGATTCAAATCCAATGTGAATCGGTACTTTTGCATAGGCACCGCTCTGAGAGCGCCTCAAGGATTTTCCTGTAATGTTGTGTTTTGTCCTTGAAAAAAAATTCTGCCACTCTTATCCTAGCATTTTGAGCTTGATCTCATTGAAAGTAAAGGGTTTCGTTGCAAGAAGAATCGCGACATTTAAAATAAAAGATGTTCATAACAATATCAATTGTACGCAGGCAACTATAGGGTGGACCCGGCAAAGTATTATGAATTAGTCTATACCAGCTGAGATAAATCATAACGAAATAAAAAAAAATTGTTTGGGCACTCTGCTAGCGTTTGACATTCATAACGAACACTTATTTACTCTTTACTATTAGAAAACAAACTACAGTCCAAGTACGCATCTTCTGTCTAATATTTTCAGTTTCTGTATTACATCAGTTCGGATTTCCATTGTCTAATATAATATAAATTGATTTGAAATCCCTGAAAAAAATAAAAAAAATTAAACGAAAATAACAATTTTACTAAACACAAAAAAACTGAAATTACAAGGAAATAACATACAAGCTACAAACACAAAATAAAAAATTGAATTATTAATAAAAACTGAAAATTAAAAATATTATTAACAGAAATTAAAAATAAAAATAAAGATTAAAAAAAATCCCAAAGCAAGTTACGTCACGACGTTTCGATTGTTAGTATCCACAATC
>WOGP01002452.1:4030-16725 GCA_015342065.1 Leptinotarsa undecemlineata | reverse complement strand
AGAATTTTTTAATGTGACTGTATGATCTTCTTGATTGTATTCATTCATATAACTGACTATTCCAATACATGTTCATGTCGTATGGAAAATAAATATTATTATTATTATTATTATTATCTCCGAATCTAAAATTGAAGGTGAATGGAGTCGAAAAAACCACAAAAGTAAGATTTGTGGATAATTGGTTTCACGTAGAAATTCTTGAAATTCAAATATTTTGTGGCTTTTGATATCCACATCTATAATAATAATAATAACCACCAGAGCAAAACGATATTTGTCGTGGAGTTTTCAGCTCCTGGCGAGACGAGTATCGCCAGGAAAGACGAGGAAAAACGGATAAAATATCGAGATTTTCTCTTCGGACTCCGCGGACTCTATCCAGATCACTCTGTCAAGATGGTTGTTCTGATTATTGGATTCCTTGGTGGATTGATGTCCTCTCTACTCTGGAATCACTAAGGCAGAAATGTGGCTTGACCAATTTAGCTTATTGTTCAGAGTAAAACCCAATAATTTGACACACTGGAATTCAGGTAATGGCAGAGCCATATAAACAATTATTTTTTGTGATTTTTCCTTATTCATCATGAGTTTGTTGACACTGAACCAGTTCTCCGCTTTTTTTTTGTATTTCCATAGACTTATCAACAAGAGCTGAATAATTTATAGAAGAGTATATCAAGGATGTATCGTCAGCAAATAGTACACTGTGACATGGCTTCATATAGTTGTAAAAATCATTGATGTAAATAACGAACAAAAGTGGCCCCAAAACCGATCCCTGCGGTACATCTAGGCCAATCAAGGTGTATAGTTCTGTTATCAGTCTGTTAGATTATTCGAGCAGTAAACATCCAAATTCAGGACCTTATTCAGTTAGTGATGGATTTTAAAAGTAAATTGCATAAATATATTTTGAATACTGAACCAAACTTTACGCAGATACGATTTTTCCCACCGACCATGACTCAGTTCGTGGTCTGTTAAAAAATAAGGTGAATATTCAAATTTCGCGACCTTTCTATATTAAATTAGCGTTTTTTTTTAAGTTGGTACACTTGTCTCGAACGTATGATCAGCATGGTTAGTTTATTGGTGAGAAGCATAAAAGTTAGAAATGTTTTGCGTGTTTGGCGAGAATTTGCATCAAATTTTATGTTAAAAACGGAGTTAAGTGCTCAAAAACACTTGAAATGTTGACAGTGACATACAATGATTGTACTCTGAGTCAGAAAAATGTTTACAGGTGGTACAAACTTTTCACAGAACGTCGAGAAGATGTTACTGACGACGCTCGCCCTGGATGCCCCAGCACATAAAAAACCGATGAGAATGTTGAGAAAGTGAAGAAGAATTGTTATGTCGTCGAATCACTAATAGAAAAGTTGCTGAGGATGTCGGTATATCGGTTCATGCCAAGTATTTTTTTCAGAAATTATGGGCATGAAGCGTATGGCAACGAAATTCGTTCAAAAAAACCCGTCGCATGAGCATGGCACGTCGACGGTGATCCAAATTTTCTCAACAGAGTAGCATATATTGATATTTAATTAGCCTAGACCGAAGCCACGAATAAACGCAAAATATTGTATGTGACATACATACGGGACAACGAATAACTCAGTTCACCACACAGAATAATTTCTCCACTTACTGGAGTTGTCTGCTACACGAGTTCCTCGATGTTAATGGGCTCTCGCCCCACTCCGCTGGCTAATCTATTGATCAACTGATATTCAGAGGCACAGCTAGATTTATAATATTAATAATAATTTATTCTCCATTTGACAACTGGCAAATGCATAGAGTTCATCTAAAAAGGCAAAGTAAAAGCAGAATAAAAATAAATATTGTTTAAAAAACTAAAAACACGCTTTAAAAGAACATCGAACTAAAAAGTTATTTTTTTAATGAGCTCAAAACAATAACGAACGAAAAATACTAGCATTATTATGACAATAGTGAAAGGCGCTTGAAATAAAAAAAATATGGAACAAAGCGCCCGCGCTTTTTTCACAATAATATTAGTATTTTTCGTTCGTTATTATGAAAAAAAAATTTTAACTTTTTAGTTCGATGTTCTTTAAAAGCGTGTTTTTTAGTGTTTTAAACTGTATTTATTTTTTAGTTTCGTATGCTATAAAAGTTTGTTTTTTAGTTATATCTCAAAAAAGGTGGCAAATAGGAAAAAAGTATCGATACATTTTTGTAGATAATTTTCTGTTCTACAATTTTCGTCTATAGTATTTTTATGATAAAACTTACCGTTTTCCTGAAAATTGCAAAAAACTCATTTTTTAAACTTTTTACCTTGAATAACATTTTTTCCTTGCCGGGGAAAGATGGGGAACTTTCAAATTTTATTTTGAATCATGTTTTAAACAATCTTACTGGTTTTCAGCTTGGTGGGAATTTAGGTAGCTTTACTCATATTTTTTGTCAAATTTGACCCGACTATTATGTACCGAGGAAGTTATGTCATCAAGAGCAACGTATTGGTCTCTTGAACTGAGACACTGAAGTACTGTAATGGGACTTTAATTCTTCACGAACCATGAAGCACATTTTTTAAGAATTTGGTACTGCTGTGCCGATTTTGAAGACATCTGGGAATAATCTTGTTGTTAAGGATAATTCAACTATTTTCGTTGGAAGAGAAATGAGAAATGCCAATAATTTTTTCAGAATAAACATGGGTACATCATCATGTCGTGATGATATATATATATATTTTTAATTACGGATGTAATACGCAAAGCTGTACTTTCAAACTCCGACTTCAAAACTCCAAGAAAAATAGTTTTGGATCCTCAAAATTCTAATTTAACACAGTTGCATTCTTAAATTGATTAAGTTACGATTATGACATCATCTCCCTCCATATTTCAGAGAATTATTTGATATGGAAAGTTTCGGGTTACATACGATATCAAGCGCACTCAGATCATTAAAACTCAATCGTGACGGGTCTATTGTTCTATTTCCGTCGATCAGTAAACAAATATAAAATATTTAGCAGAATAGCACCTAATAATTCAATATCGTTAAATTTAATTTCTCATTAAGTTCGCGGAACGTTGAATTTCCCAAGTGTTTCACGAACATCTGGATAGCTTTGATAATAAACAAAGTTTTTGTCAGATACTAATAACCCGGCGAAAATTTCAATTAAAGGTCTCTCTCTACAAATTCGTTCGAATTAGTACCGTATTTTGTTTTCCACATTTAGATTACATTTCTGAATGCAAAAATTTCATCTTATAGCGCAGTCATCAAAGATAAAAGTTTGACGGATTTATTGTCATATGCTTTATTGTTCATATGCTCATATGAAAATCCAAATGAATAAGAAATACTATCGTTTTTTTTTTTCAATTGATGTGCCTAAGAGAGGATTTTCAAATATATTTCATGTATCACTAACACCCTATGAAAGTAGTCATTTCTCCATAAATTTCTTGTCTGCGCTTCAAAAACTCTTGGATTCGTTGTGGATTTAAAACGACGTATATTAGAAAGCGACTCCTGCAGAAAATCATGAAGATATTTGTCTACTAAATGTTTATTACTATCATTGATTGATTTTCGTATCCAGACGGAAGTTTCAGCCTATTTTACTTCCTGAAGTAATGCGACTACCTACTTAGATATTTGTATTCTACACCTTTTCACCTGGTGATTATATTCTAACGAATTGAAGAATTAACTGTCTTAAACAAATATATTTTTAACAATATTTCACTATCACAACTAATTTATATACAACAATTAGCAACTTAATGGTGATTATATTGTAACGATTTAAAGAATTAACTGTCTTACACAAATTTATTTTTATCAATATTTCACTATTACAACTTATTTATATACAACACTTAGCAACTTAATTTATCTTCACTGTTCGAATTCTCTGTTAACCGTTCAATTCGCTTTCTGAATACATTCTCCCTCTATGCACGGGAAACAGGGCTTATATACCGGTAACGATCGTTCTAGATCTATCTAGAGGTCTCTGTACTCGCCTATTCTTTTCGCGATGGTTCGAGATTAGTCATGTGTTTGCTGGCTGAGATATCGGTCAGGGCCGGCTCCAGATTCGTTACAATATGCAGAGGAATTTGAAAGTAGAATTGCCGAATCGTTACGGAAGCAACAAACACGAGAATTGAAAGAACATTTTGGGGTGAAGATAATTAATTAAGGACAAACCGATGCTTATATTTTACAATATACTAGAAACCTTATTCATTGTTAAGAATAATTTAATGATTGATGTGTTGCCTGTTCACATTCGATTCTTTCAGCCGAAGTTCTTGTAAGAATCGGCTCATTACATCGGCAATTGGAACATAAGATTCAGTGACATCACCTTTATGTTATTCTTTATAGTGATTGTTTTGTTCTTCTTTTAGTGCCCATATATTAGGTAACACCCTGGGTATTAGTTTATGCTTGAATCTTGTAGTTATCTCTTGTATATTTTAGTGATTTTTTGTAATAAAAGCCGGCCAAATCACTTGGCGCCCATTTTGATTACAAATATTTTATATTATTGGTGATAATATCTTTGATCCGGTTGAATGTTTCGAGTTGGTAACTGAACCGATCGTACTTAAACGGAAAAAATAAAACTTTGTTTTATCTGGAGTCAACTAACCCGCAGATAAACGTAATAAAATATTGGAAATCTCTCAGGTCTTTGTTAGTTGAAACTAAAAAATTTTCAAGATAAATTCTATCAATTCATTGTCAAAGCCGAGCATTTTTTCATAATTCAGCAACAATGGCAAATTTAGCAGTACATGCATGATGCCTGTTGTGGCATACAAACTTGACAAGGTCTGCATGTGTATTTCGGCATCCCCTTGAGTTGTAATGATGACGTGTGCATTTCCAATCTCTGTAAATGCAGACCATTTCGATATCAGTTCACGTGAGAAACTAATCATCCACTCTACTCGCCGATTATACTGTATTAATACACGGGAAACTGTAATGAACTTCCATCCCAATCAAGTGTGGTTTTCGATGAAACATCCACTCTGATCAATATGCACGTTAATATCATTAAATTGATCAGCTCACTAGATGCATAACTATGTTATGGTTGATTAGAAGAGGTGATTCCGTCATATGTTGTCAAATGGACTGAAGGGTAGGAGATATTTGTTACTAATTATAACGTTTTCGTAATAAAATCAACAGAAAAGTTATTTGTCCCTTTCTTTGAAAGTTGTGGCATACTTTCTATGAACTCAAAATTGTCCAACTCGCATTCCTGGTGTGAATTATCTAGATTACTATTTATGGTATCATATGAAGGATCTTGTTTATAAAACTTTTATGCTAGATATGAATGACTTGACGAATCTAATAATTGACACTCCACTAATAATGAATACTCCAGATATTTTTGAATGTATCTCAGAAACGAAGCACCTCCGGACAATTAATTGATAATTTCAATAAATGATAATAATTTGAAACAAACCGATTTAGGAATATTTTTGATATTTTCCAAATACCGTTTTTCAACCTCAACACCCTGTATCTCAGAAACGAAGCATTCCCTCGCATATTTTCATATGAAGTATTTTTCTTAAAAATCGCCATATGAAGATTTGCTCTTTAGTTAGGAAACAACCTGGTAGTTCAAAATGAACTTGTCATTTCAATGATTAAATTGGAAATCTAAAACGTATTTTGAAGTAGGTAAATTCTCAAAGTTACTCGCGATTGAAAATAATTGATCTGTGACTGGTTCCGAAGGCATGATTTAGAAATCTTGCCAACTGTGAGTTATAAGATTATTGCTAACTTACCCAATAATAAATGGTCACGTAATTGATGCTGTTCTCAATAGTCATAGAAACAAATCCAATACCTTCACAACAAATTTCATGAATTTTTTTTTCAGGATTCTGGTGTGGGTACTCCAGTAACACTGAGAGTAGATCCGCATGGATTCTACCTCTACTGGGTCGACCAGAACCATGAAATGGATCTTCTGGATATTGCAATCATTCGAGATACAAGAACTGGCCGATATGCTAAAATACCAAAGGTAAGAATGTTTCATTGTGAAAACTTGCCAACCACTTGAAATAACATATAAGTATAAAGAAAAAATATTTTGAGAAAAATTATCATATCGAAAAACTTTTTTTTTTCATTCTACTGAATCCCAGTGCTTATTATTATTATTTCATACAGTTTCTGGTATGTTTTGTCCATTCAGAATTTCATAGAAGTTCTTACTTTATCAAATGGAGATGTCGTAGAAATTCGATCAGTTCTATGTATTTACTGACAGGTTCAGTAATCTGACTGTATTGTGATTTGATGTATCACCATCACCATGGCAATGTGTATCAATTTTTCCCAACGGAGATTAGTTGAAATAAGCGATCAGGTTAAATCCGACAGTGAACAAGTAAAGTAAGTTGAACAATTATAAAATCTCGATAACTAAGAAATAAGTAGTTTATGTTATCGACGTAGACAAAGGTCAATTATGAACTTCGTTCAAACATTGCTCTGAGGTGTTCCAGATATTCCTACAGGGATGTGGAAAAATTGTGATGTCGACATACACAAGACATTTATCGTTCTCTATACCTCTGAAGATGTTATCCATGACGCGTTGAAACGTCGACGGAGCATTTTTGAGCCCAAAGGGCATCCTTATTTATTCGTAATGGCCATTCTATGTGCTGAAAGCTGGATGTCTACAGTTGTTTTGTCATAGCTTCACATCAGTTTGTAACTAATGATTATGACCTCTGATAAAATGCACTTTAAAGAAAGTGTGATCACAACTATCAAAAATTCGACCTTTACTCTCAAAGTGATTCAAAACCAAAATAAAATCAACGCAACTGCAACGTTTTTCCTTATGTGCTGCATTGTTTTGTGACACCGCCATAATTTATTTTCTTGCGTGCTAGTTCCAATTTTGCGATAAATCCTTAGATATTGATTTGTGATATTGATGATGTAAAACACAATTATAAAATACATGAAATGCTCAAGATTACTAAGGTATTTAATTTGATGAGGATTATTATCGTATCCGTCTAAATGGTAACAACTAGAGAAGATGAGGAGAGAAAAAGATAAAAGTTTTCTGAAAGGTGGAAAAGCAATGGTATTGCTTTGAACGCAAAAGATGTGTCAAGGACAGTCAAATTCGAGCATATGAAACAATTATTGGATCAAAAATACTCCACGCATGTGAAACTTGGATCTTGAATCAGAAGAAAGAAAGAAAGAGGACAATTTGGCAAAGAAAAATATTACGAAACATTTTTGGAGGTATAAAAAAGACATTTAGAGAATAGAGAAGACAAACTAATCAAGAGTTGATATGAATAAGTCGGACCCCGGGCACCCAACTTTCATGCTGACGGAATTGATCGACTTGTTTTACGTTGGCAAAAGTGCATTGATTCAAATGGCGTCTATTTCTGTTGAATTGAATTCAACGTGAGTTCAAAGTAGACACATAAAAATGGAGAAAACTTTTGCAACAACCTAATTACTCCAGCTATGAATGAACTCCCTTTGAAACAGTACGTCTTTCTATGTTCACATCTAAATTTGCAGCACTCAGAGAAATATCAATCCATCAAGCTGGCGTAAATTGCGACGCACATCAATTTAAGGTATTTCTGCAACAATTTAATGAATTAATGCTACAAGCTGTATATTATTTGGCGAGTCTGACTGTTCGTGCAGCATTCACTGAAGGTCTCTGTGGGAAGGGAAGCGCCCAAGGGCGCTCTTTGTGATGTACGGCCCTTGTAGATATTACATGCAGGCATTCTATAAATAGTGAAGACGAACAGTAGGAAATGTTAATTATTGGTCGAAGGAGGTTCTTCGAACGCTCTACGGGGGTCCGTAATGGGGGCACTAATGGATTTACTCGGAAGGAGAGACATCAGTTTCTTTACTTTAGAATGTTATTGTTGGTTTGTTCTCAGTCCGCAGGAATTAGAATAGGAAATGAAACTCTTCTAGAAAATATCATCAAAAACGTTCGACAGCGTGGGAAAAGAAAATTTCGCAAAAATCTACAAGCACATCAAGTTTGTTTGTAAGAGGTAAAAGTTTGGACCTCAAGTTATCTCTGTCCACTCTACGGTTGCCACTGAGAATGATATCTCAAAAACCACCGTTAAATTCCAGCTTCATAAACTGAATATGTCTTTCAACAACAGTGAACTATCAACCAACATCCGTACGTCGACGAAACGTAAGGTCTACTGTCTATGAGAGTGTTCAGAAGAATCCAAGGTAGTCGATTTCGCGTCGAGTAGTATCTAAATTCACTGGACAGAGCGTTATATTGTTTGATAGAGTTGTAAATAAAACTACGAGAAAAGCAGGGTATCGATTGTTTTGGAATAATAAAAGTGTGACGGTTTCGTGTCTTGGAATTATTCTGGAATTTGAAAGTTTTATATCTTTCATAAATATAATTTGGCTTTTTGTAAATGAGGAATTTATGTGTATTGACGAGTAGATGGCACTGCCAGGTTTTAGCAATCGGTAACCAACCTGGCTCTTCGAACTTGGGGGATATATGGTTGAATTTTCTCACTCCATAAGAAAGACGAATGCGATTGTTTAGTATTTTTTGTAGTAAGTCCTGTCCAAGTTTGCTTTCAATTCTTCTTTCAGTTTCCCACCTTTTGTGTTTCGGGCCAAAAATTATCAGCTGAGATTTTTTTAGATTTCATTTTTAGGTTAGGGGCTATAGATAGATCCAGTAACTTTTGTAGATCACTGGTAATTTTTTCCATTACCACCTGCCAGTTACTTGGAGGAAATCGATAATATAACTAACATCAAGGGGTCTTTCAGTGTCGAATGCAATTTTTTCTTAAAGGAAAAGTCACCCCATAGAATGTGCGTTGTAGGTCAGACATAATCCCACATATTTTTCGAGGTCACACTCAAACTCCTGAGAGAATGAATGCCTGAGCAGGAAGATGGGAAATCACATATCTAGAGGAAAATCTGACTAGCCATTTACATTTAGGAACTCTTTGAAACGTAATTCACTCACGGATCCAATGAATCATGGCTAACAGTCTAGATAAATTCTAAAATCCAATTGTTTTCTAATAAAATGGTACGACCGTATATTTTAAGGCCTACAAGGGATTGGTTGGGGTGATCCGTTGGAATGGCCTGTTCGTTTACTGGATTTGAATCCTCTCGATTTTTTCTTCGAAACGCTATAAGAATGTGACGACAAACAATATGTAGATTATGGCGGTATCAGACATGTCACAATTCATGAATTCTGACACACTTCACAAATAATTCAAAAAGTTCATTTCGACAATTTGTTCACGTGTAAGCTAAAAACAATGAAACGCCCCTGTATCTCGCGTGTCCCGCTCTCAAATTTTCATCTGCTTCCATCGACAATGGTGAGGATTATGTATCTATTCTGTTAACACCAGTTCCCTTCTAGATATATTTCTATTCTTCGGGTTGATAAATATGTGACTATTGTGGACCGCAATATTCCGATTGAAAAGCCATTGTGTGAAATATTCGTCTCGTTTATCTGTTACTGGGGATTTCGTATTCAGGTCGGTGGTTACATAGTATATATCCTCTGACAGGTCTGTTCGTTCACTTCTGTGAACGACTGTATCGTGTGTTTTCATTAAAATCTCTATTGTTGCAGAATCTTGCTTGCTCTTTCTGAAACACGATGTTCGCCCGGAGAGTGGAGTAGGCAGAAATACCTCACGAACAAATCACGAGCTCTATTTAAACACGCCATAAAGAGTGTTTTTTTTTAAGAACAAAACATTGTGCGAAAGTGGCGATTCGCGTAAGATTTGAATCGCTGGGGATTAAATTCATCTGGAAGTTTATTCCACATAAACGCAGTTCTCCGAATGAAAGTGTTCTTAAACAATGAAGTTCGAGGTGTACTGAGTTGAACCTCAAATCGATTAGCAGCCACAGCCCGTCGCGTATTTCTGATACCTAACTAAGGTGTTGAAGACATCATCCTAGCAGGCCATGATGAACACCTCAGTTTTCCGACTTCAGCCCACTCGACCTGAGGACAGCGAAAGTCAGGCGCTTCGATAAGCCAAGGTGTTCACAAAGCTTTCGAAGAAGACCCTATGCATTGGCATAGCCTTGTGTTGTATTTCATAAATTCGGACTTCCATTGTCTAATTTAATATAAATTGATTTGAAATCCCTGAAAAAATTAAAAGATTCCGAACCAAGTTACGTCACGACGTTTTGATTGTTAGTATCCACAATCGTCTTCGGGTGATAACTGCACGTCATCTTGATTTCATCCAGTTTTGAGCCCGGCTCACTTACCCTTTCAGCTGATACTGAACTTATTCCTCCGAGATCTGACTATTTATAGGTCATTCGAGTGCTTTCACCTGTCCTCTCTTCCCGCTCTCCGCTTTATTGGTTTTAGCGGGAGATGACCGTTTGGCGGGAGTTGCTCGTTTTTCGCTTGATTAGAGGTTTCCATATGTTATGTATCTCTACGCTAACTTGACTAAATGCAGTGTTAGACAACATATACGCGGCTTCTTTGAATTTTCTCCTGTTTGTGGATGATTTCAGCTTGAGCCCAATTGATATTATGTTGATGAGTCCAAACATGCTCTGCTATTCCGTATTTGCTGATTTCTCCTCGCTGTGTGTGTTTCAGCAATACGAACATTCAATGGCCTCTTAGTTTCACCGATGTATGATTCTCCGCACTCGCAGGGTATCCGGTAAATGCAATTCTTGGAATCGCAGTCCGCGTTGGGTGGCCTGGTTTTCGTGAGGCTGCTACGGATAGTGTTCCCAAATCTGAAGCAGGTTCTGATGTTATACTTGGACCCAATCCTTTTTATCCTTGACGATAATCCTCTGGCGTAGTGAAGTTCAAGTACTGGTTGTGGCAGCTTCTCTTCCTTGTGGAGCTCTTGCTGTCTTCTAGCTAAAGCCTGTTCTACCATCACTCCGGAGTAACCATTCCGTTGAAGGTCATTTTTGACGATACCTTGTTCATTTTCGAGACCTTCCTTTGTATTACAAAGCCCGATAGAGCGTTCTAGTAAATTCTTGATGATTCCTCTCTTAGTCGATTGATGGTGGTTGAATTTCTGGTTCAGATACTGTCCTGTGTGAGTGGGTTTTCGATATACAGATGTTTCCCATTTAGTGTAGGTCCTCTTCACCAAAACGTCTACGAAAGGCAATTCGTTGGGGATTTCCTTTTCCATTGTGGAAGTGATGGAAGAACTCACGTTGTTGATGTGCTTCAGGAATGTGTCTAGTTCTGCATTCCCATGGTTTCATGTTATGAAGGTGTCGTCTACGTATCTCAACCAGACTCGGGGCTTCTTGTGGGCTTCTTCAAAGCCAAAGTTTCAAACCTCTCCATATATATTGGCTATAACCAGTGGCAGCTATAACCATTGGCAGTCTCTCATCTTGCGAAAATAACTCGTCCTTCAGTTGGAAGTAGCAGTTTCGTACACAGCATCCTAGTAATTCTACGATTACTTGTATCGGTAAGTTTGTTTTATCTTTCAGGTCCCCATCTTCCGATAGCTTTTTCCTTTTTGATTTGAAGTGCTTCTTCGACAGGTTCGTATAGAGGCTTTCCACGTCGAAACTGATCAGTTGATCCTGCTCTTTGACTTCGATTTCCACTAGTAGTTCAACAAAATGCCTTGAATTTTTCACAAAAGATGATGTTTTACCTTGCAATGGTTTAATTAATGATTAATCATTTTATATTATATTAGACATTGGAAGTCAGAACTGATGAAATATATGTTTATATTCCTGTGGTGAAGTCACATCAGTTTGTAACTTATAATAATGACCTTTGATAAAATTCACTCAAACAATAGTTGTTAACGTTACGTTTGAAGTTGCTGATTAATCCATTTTGCCTTCTCGGACGACCGCCGTGTTGGTCAGTGGTTCAAACCCCAGGCTGAGCGATCGATTTTCACTTGATATAGTCCAAACCGTGTTAGGAATCACGCGTTAAAAGGTAAGACCTCGTTAGTCCTTAGATCGTACAAGTTTAGACTTCTGAGGGTTGTCGTTCGTAGGCGTGCCACAGCTGGTTAACGGAAAAACAGATTTTCAAACACATTTCTCTGCAGACCCTAAGAAGATTGAAGTTCTCGGGTTTTTCATTGGGAGCACCGTCTACCCGACTTCACATGGATAACATTGCTATTGGCATTAGTAATATTTCACCGCATTTGGGCTCGCATTTACTACATGAGAATTGCAAAGGAGGTTGCTGCAAGTAGCTTCATCACATCAGAATCTGCATCGCTTTAGGTTTTGCCAAACAAAGATTGAACATCTGGATGGCAGAAAAATTCAAAGACTTCTGGCCAAATATACCAGGATTGGCCCACTCCAAAGTACCCTTCGAAGCTTGAAACAGTTCTTTGACTACAGTAGGGATGAACTACGATGTCTAACAAGTCACTGTAGTCTGAATCATCATGATACTAGGACTGTAGGAAGACGGCGTGTCGCTTCTGTTTGGAAAATGATGAAACAGCAGAGCATATAATTTGTGCCTGCCCCGCTGGTGACCGAATCAGGTTTTTGGAGTTCGGCAGAGCCGTACTCTTACCATCTGACCTGAGAAACCACTCACAATACAAACT
>WOGP01002451.1:0-16728 GCA_015342065.1 Leptinotarsa undecemlineata | reverse complement strand
CGGTTCTAGCCGATTCTAGCTTGATGGCGTCAGCGGCAGATCGCTCACCGCAACGTTGTCGCTGTTTACGTTTAATATTATGACAATTAGATATTTTTGTGGAATTTTCGGAAGCTTCTCTGATTTTTGCAGTTTGTATTTTTTAAATTAAAATCGTTGTGAGAACTACCAGAATTGCCTCCACGAGCTACCGATAGCTGGCGATCGACAGGTTGGCGACCACTGGCCTAATCTAATGTATATAAATGGATGTTCATTGGTTGGTTGGTTGGTGAGTGATAAACTTCTACATCGCTCAACCGATTATGATGAAACTTGACATGTATAAGTAATTTTTCATAGAGAAGGTTTTTAGGTTATCAATTTTTCTGTGACTCGCCACAAGATGGCGCTATAGAACAATTTTTTCAAACTGAAATTACGATAAAATAAAATACAAGCAAAAAATAGAAGAATTGGAAAAAAAAAGAAATTAATAATGAAGAAAAGAGAATTGAAACTTTCTATGCTTTTTACCACTTTTATTTGTAACTGATTTTACTGCAGTTTCGTCCTATGAGGAAATTTTCAAACTTATACTTTAAACTGACAATGATTCATTACATTAGCCATTATATACCAACCCTGTAGGTAGGAAGGTAGGTCTGAAATGAGTGGGTCCATTCAACCCTCCACCGCAACCTATAAGGGTTTATTGTGGCTCACACCTATTCACACTTGGCCAAATAAACCCAGCTTCTTAACGAAACCGATTAGTTTGTATGGTGAATGGTCTTCCAGGTACTAAGTGGGGAGTTTATGTCGCGATGATCTGACTAAACAAGATACAGTTTTAAGGAAATCCGTGAGTCCACAAGAAAAACTCTTTGTAACATTGAGGTAAGTAAATATTTATTTTTATTAAACGATTACATGTTAAACAACACCATTACACATTACCCACATTTAACCATTAATGAAACTCATAAGATTAATTATTATTAATAAAACTATTACGATTGAAATTAGCTAATTTAATACATATCAAGAAGAGATGATTCTTCAGATACAGTTGATAAGGGTGACTGAATGGATGGTGTCATTTCAGAACCTCCAGGAAGAGTTGAAAATCCAGAGTGATATGTATCTGTTTGGTGTGGTTGCGACCGCGAGCATTCCGAATACGGGTTTCCATAAGAAATGCCAGGGCGTCCATAAGAAGGCGCTGGGTGTCCATGAGAAGCCCCAGCGTGTCCATGATAAGTGCCCGGAGAGTCGATACGAATGGCATTTTCCAGTAGAGTCATCATTTTAATTTTTGTGGCCATTTTTCGTTCTGACGGTACTTTTTTTAGTGTACCTACCAAAGACAACATAAATAGTCTATCTTCATCCTCACTGTTGGCCTCGTGTTTTTCTCGTATTTCTATGCTTCGTTGCAATGTTTCGAGGAATTTATCATTCTCATTGTCGGTAGAACTATTTTTTGTTCTTTTATTTTTATTAGGACGTTGTAGAACCTCACTGTTTTCTTCAACATCCACAGATCCTTGGTCAGCATCGTGTTCTGATTCCTTTATAGTTACAACAGGTTTCAAAAATTGTAGCTGTTGAAAGAAAAGGTATTCACTTTTCCGTGTTCCACCACCAGATCCAGACTTTAAATGCTTCTGCCGACAAACTTCCCTGGTAAAACAGCCTCGGATGCTTTTCCACTTCTTCTGTAACGCAACAGCTGAAACGAGACACATTTAAATTAATTAGGTGGAAGATAATTTAATTAATTAATTAATAAGATAGTAATAAATTTATAAAATAATTTAATTTTTTTTTGTTCTAGGTATCTTGCATCAGGATGTACGTTCAAGGAACTCTATTATAACTACAGACTTGGCTATACAACGATTTCCACTATAATTAGAGAAGTGTGCGATGTAATATGTCAACATCTAGACAAATTTATAATTATGCCGAGCACCGAAAATGATTGGGAAACAATTGCAAATGGATTCGAAAAGAACTCGAATTTTCCGCATTGCATTGGTGCTATCGACGGAAAACATATCAGACTAATTCGACCGATAAATTCCGGATCGCTGTACTATAACTATAAACATTACTTTTCCATTGTTTTGCTTGCAATATGTGATGCTAATTACAATTTCACATATGTAGATATCGGAGCGTATGGAAAAAGCAGTGATTCTGGAATTTTCAAAGAAACTTCTTTTTACCAGAACCTCATTAGCAATTCTTTAAATATCCCTGAGGCCAAGCCACTAATCGAAAATGGTGACTACATTCCATATACGGTAGTTGGAGATGAAGCGTTTGGTTTACACCAAAACCTTATGAGACCATATGGAGGACACAATCTTAGTTATAAGCAAAAAATCTTCAACTATCGTTTATCTAGAGCACGCCGTTTCATTGAATGTACATTTGGTATATTATCCAATAAGTGGAGAATATTCCACAGACCACTAAATGTACATATAGATTTAGCAAAAAAAATTGTGAAGACATGTTGCATTTTGCACAATTTTGTGCGGTCAAGAGATGGCTATTCATACGACGATACTTTGACAATACTGGGGTTCCAACCTGCTACAGATCAAGAACGCAACAGAGGAGGTAGAACGGCACTAACAGTTCGAGACAAACTGGCAGAATATTTTGTTAACCATAACCCACTACCATGGCAAGAAAGAAATACCTAAGAATCCGTCCCTTAATTACATATTTCTTATAATTATTTTATTATGTATTATTATATAATTTACCTAATATACAGGGTGTTCAAACAACTAAATAATTCTAAATATTAACATATAATATATTGTGATAAAATGGTAATAAAACAATGGACTTACATAGTTCTTTTTTTTCTTGGTTGCTCATTTCTTCCTTCTCTTGAAAAATAATCACCAATTCGTCCCAACATTTAATTTTCAAGTTGCGATCCGAATAATCTTTTGAGGCACTATTCCACAAACATGGCCGATTTTCGATTTCCACAATGAATCTTTCAGTGTCGAAACTCATTTTGCTTCCGGGCGTTCTACTTGGCCACTGGTTGGCGACTGAGTGAGTGACGGTGCATAAACTGGACCGTAAATTACTGGCGACGCCGCCTGGTGGCTAGGGGAGCCAGTCTACACAAGAGTAGCAGTCGACAGTGGCGACGCCTCCAATTCTGGGCCGTCGCCAAGGGGTAGCCACGTGAGGTACCTCTCATTCATTTTAAACGAGTTAGCTGGAAGCGTCGCTGGCTACGTCGCCATGGCGTCCCGGTGAGGTATGGCCCTATGTTTCAATGTATACAAAATCTACATCTTAAGTTTGCTTTCGAGGGAAAGAAACTATTGCAAGCAACATCAGATTTGACCGAAATTCCTTTCTCAACTTTTCTCAACCTCAAGATATTCATCTAATAAAATTATTGAAAAAACAATATAAGACTATTACAAAAGAAATGCGTATCCTACAACTATAATCATAAGGAAGAAATTTAATACTTCCGGCCAAAACGTGAGTTGACAAAACCCTCCAGAATTGGATAAAGAAACTAGGATTCAGATTTTAGATAATAAACAAACGTCAAGCAGTTATGGAAAGCTGAAGAATAGTGGAATTGCGTACAATTACTTAGAACAAATAACAGAATCTTGACAAGACCAACGGCAAATTTTCTATTCGGACGAAACTTGGTATGACACTCACGATACGGTAACGAAAGGGTGGACTGATGGTTCGAGAAAGTATACGCCTAACATGCCTGCAAAGAAAGTATCGCGACTAATCATAGTGCATTGTGGAGCAATAAAGGATGGGTTCCGAAATCTTTGAAATTATGTGGAAAAAAACTGGAGGACTGTAATGTTGATTATCATAAGAACATGGAAGCTAATATTTTTGAGAAATGAAATGAAAACACATTGATCCCAAATTTGGATGCGAGTAGTGTAATAGTTCTTGACAACGCTTCCTATCATTAGCGACAGCTCATCAAAGTACTGAATAAAAATTGGAGGAAAGATAAAATACGTTTTTCAATGGAAAACACTATTTTTGTGTTTTCAATCCCCTCGAGTTGAATTGGGAAAAACTGAAAAAAAACATCAGTGACATCAATTTTTTTTATTTTCCACGAAAAAATTAAGCTGAATTTGTTATAGAAAATATTTTATGATTGAAAAACTATGTAGATGAATGATGAACAGGTTTCACAAATATATAAATGTTTAAAAAAATCTGTTTTTTCGTTAATCAGCTGTCGCTCCCATACGAACGACAACTCTCAGAAGTTGAGAACTTGTGCGAGCTAAGGACTAACGAGGTCTTACCTTTCAACGTGTGATTCCTAACACATATTCAGTAAATAACAAGATGGATATGTTGGTGAATAACATACGGCAGCGGTCGGCAGTCGCACGAAACACATTTGGAGTTTGTCTGGTCGATATTTCATTTTAACTAGTTATTCACTGATATAAGTCGAGAACTAAGTTGAAGTGAGGTGAGGTGATGCTCACAGTTTCAGTTGTTAAGAATGTTTAGTTTTTCAGTGAGATGCATAATTGTTAGTGTTATGCGTGTTCGACGATTTTCTGCTATCGAAAACTTTGGATAAAATTTTGTGTGTTGTGGGTGAATTAAGTGCTTGAGAACACTTGAAATATTGACAGTGGCATACGATAATTGCACTTTGAGTCAGAAAAATGTTCACAACTGGTACAAGCTTTTCACAGAATATCGAAAATATGTGAATGACGACGCTCCCCTAGACGCCCTTGCACAAAAACAACCGATGAAATTGTTGACGTAGTGAGAATTTTTTTTATGGAGAATCACTATTTGAACAGTGGCTGTGCATAGAAATCGATGGATTTTTTTTTGGTAGAAATTGAAATGAAAATATTTATTTATTCATCAATGTTTATTTTGTCTCCTTCATAGTTGCGCCCCCTCAGATATATTAACTTGTGTCCTCGTTTCATCCAATTCATAAAGCAGTTTTCATTTTGTTCTCTTCCAGCAATTTCATTTTTATCTCCTCAGTCGTCGCAAAACGCCGTCCATGGGTCTCTTCCATCTAGGGAACAGAAAAGAGTCCCAGTATGTCAAACCTGGGACGAGTAACCAGGTGTATTATCCTGATGCAAAAGCTACAATACCGGACGTTTTCTTCATAACCATATATCATTGAATAACCATTGAATCAACCACTATGTAAATGTTCTATCCCAACTGTAGAAAAACCGATATTCTCTGCGTATGGTCCGACACGGTAGAAACCGTGCGTCAAAAATTGAGGCCTCGTTAATCCACAGCTGTGTGTTATCGCTTCTGAGGTGGCGACTACCGGATAACGGAAAAACAAAATTTAAAATATATTTATAATATTATTTCACATTTGTTGCCTGTAGGCAGAAAATATTGAATAAAGTATGCAAATTATACAGGCGTTCTACTGAAATATTACCAATCCATATATTAGAGCAGATATACTCGATGTATTATGAATGTATATCTTTCATTAAACCCATCCTCTCTTTAAAATTCAATAAAACAAAGTGAGTGTGAGATATCATCGAATTTTTTTATGTTTTATGGGTTATGTTGGCTTTGAGGTCCGTTGTGATTTTTGAGTCATTCGCACACAGAACACCCCATAAGAAAAAGTCTAACGGGATCAAATCGAATGATCTCGGTGGCCAATTTACATCACCTCCACGTGAGATGACCATGCCCCCAAATCGCTCATGTCACATTGATGCCGTTGTCCAGAATATCCAATTCAGGCCAAAAAAAGTTGGAAATTATCCGCGTATAGTGCTCGCCGTTGACAATGTTGGCGACGCCTCCAGTCAAAAATCCACACAGTGACTTTTTTTGGAAGCATTGAACGCTCTTGGATCTCATCTGGATTATCGTCTCATATTTGACAATTTCGTTTGCTCACGTACCCATTTATTCAGAAATAGGCCTTAGCGTTCAATATGATTTTTGGGTGAGAACCCTTTCAGCGAACACACGTTGTTGTCTATGTTCTTTTATCTTCAGTTCCTGAGTCAGTTGAATTTTCTACCGGTGCAGGATCAAGTCACGATGCAAAACTGTCCATGTTGTTGTCTGCGAATAGCCGAGTACTTGTGAGCGATGCAAAATCGATTGCTTCAAATTATCCTGCACACTCTCACAGACAGCGGTGATTTTTTGCCGATCTTGCGTTTTGTCGAAGCACGGGTGTTGGTTCGTCGTTTACTGGACTAGCAGACTCAAATTTATGTGTACCACATTACGTATAATCCTCTCAATAGGACAGTTATGGCGTCGGACAATTACATTGCTATTTACATACAATTCCATTTTCATGTACAATTTACATTGCAATTTTGATAAAAACAATAGTATTATTTGCGCGTGTTCTAGAATGAATAAATGACAAGTAGTTTGACAGATGTTGCTTCAATAAGATTGTCGTTATCAATTGTCAAAAGTTCGGAAGTCACTTTTAGAAGACCCTATATCAACCCGATAAAGATTTGACGCTGTTTGTATACGAATCAGTTTCCTAGCAAATACAATCAATAAATGAGTGAAAAGAGTGTAGAAGTTGATTACAAAGTTCTCCAAATTTCACACAATCAATTATATATTATTATTTCCACAATGAAACTTAATTGTTTTCATTATTCTTGTACTCGTCACGAAGATGATCTAAAGAGATGAAACAGGGGTCGACTGTTTTTTCTGAATATCCTGCATTTTTCCAACACTAATTAAGTCATTGCAGATGCCTCATGCAATATTAATTGCGAGTTTAATCAAAATACCAGATCTGCAGCTCTTTTTGCGGATCGATATTTCCAATGAATAGAAGTAATAAATTCTCATGCCGATACAAAATTTCCAGCTTATATTTTTTAGCGGTTTCTCTTCATCGATCGTCGGTAATTAGACCAAAAATGTTACCATATTTGAACTCACATAGTTTTTATGGACAGTGTATACGTACATATTTAAACTGCAGAATGCATCTCAGCTGCGTAGATACTAGAGCCGGAATGGAGGGTTCTTTTGATTTCATCAGTTTACAGCATGTGTATAACCCAACTGTGAGTTATTGATTGTGAAAAGCTATCCAGAGAAAACAATAAATTCTACTGGTTTATTATAATTAAAAAAGAACGGCTAATTTTCGCCTTCTTTTGACTGTTTTATGGATGAGTTTCATTCATTCAAAGCGGATAGTAAAACTATCACATGTTTTCTTCCAAAAATCCTATATAAATATCCAACTTAAACAGTCTTTAAATTAAAAGAAAAATAATTTTCCGCCTTTCCCCACGTTTGTTTAAAAAAATGTATTGCTGAGTAATATCTTTATAATTTATATCTCTTTTCATTCCACATGAATTTGTTGACAACCATTTTAAATTAATTTCAAGCAACTTTTTCATTTACAGATAATCAGGTGTCCAATTCGTTTTTTTTTGTAATATCACTCATATGTGGCCAATATGAATTAATTTGTATTTTGGTATTTGGAAAAACTTTTTATCTTATCAATACTGGAAAGCGTCATAATTTTGTTTAGGGCCTTCACAAACTTTTCAAAAGGTAAAAATTTTTGTTTTTGAAGGATATGTAGTGATGTGTTGTAGATATGTTAACTACTTTGAACGTTATTTTTGTCTTGAGTACTAGGGCAGGGTGGAATAATATCGATCACCTAAGGAAGAACTGAAATTAAACAAAACCAGTTAAGATTATGAATGCGTTTCATTACTTGAAGTTAACTATAACTAATCAATCTTATGTTCTTATAATCAACGTGGATGAATGTTCCATATAATATAAAATATCAATACAAAAACAAAACATTGGAGTCCGGGATAACCCCACAACACGTGGGGTAATTGCGGATGGTCTGTGGGGTAACTATGAACAGTCTAATTAGAACAGAAATCACAAACAAAGCCTAATGATGTACTACGACTACTCGTATAGTTATCGTGATCCCATAAGTTACATTTGTAGCATTTTATCCAGTGTTTATTAGGTGGATCTTCATAGTTTTCATCACAAATTAGGCAATAATAACTCTTTATCATTCCCATCTCTTTCATTGGGCTTTTACTTCTTGTACGGTATGTCCTTTTCTGGAATCTTTGCATGAATGTTATCCTCGGAAAATAATATAAGATTCTCCACTCCTTTTTCAAGAGTTTGTTCACTTTTCGCTAGTGATGGTTTAGGAATATCAAGGATGTCTTTGAGTGGGATTGTTTTCTCCAACGTTACTGCTGGTGTAACTGGTCTCTGCTGTAAATAATCTATCTGTCTGCCAATTTGTTGTCATTACACTTTGCACATTTGATGTCGACTGTATCTGCACATCCGGTGTTGATGCCCCTTTGATGTTGATGCAAGTACACCACTATGTTACTATGCAAATTAATTGTCAGTGGTTGTATTTTCAGATGCTGATGCCACATCTGCGAAATGTTCATCAAACGTAGTTGTTTATCTATAGGCCAAATACCAGCTACCCGGAAACCATCCACTGCTTTTTCTAGGTTGCTGATGCGATTGAAAGTTTAAAGTGTAACTCTTCTGCATATGTTTGCAGCCATGTACAAGTCACATTCCCTATTTTATGAAGATTCGAGAGGTCAGAAGTCCAGTGGTTGCATACAATGAGATGTGTACGGTGGAAAAAATAACAATATTATTCCATTATGGCGACAAAGCAGATAGCAGGCAAGGCTGACATAACTTTCATGATTGTCTAGAATAAGTAAGACTAGATTTGCAACTGTTGTCTTGGCAAAAGATATGAAGTGGTGTTACCAATCTACAATAATTAAGTTCTAGTTAATCCAACCTAAACCACTTAGAGCTACTGTCATATGAGAATTGCCTCCACGTAACAACTGAGCATTCATACGCTTCCTCTTAAAAATAAAAAATGGAAAAATATACTCTCCTGAAGCACTGCAAGGGCAGACAACTGTCGATGTAGTACCTCTCATCACTTGTTGCCATTCCGACTTGTTTTTGGTCAATGGTACTAAAATCCTTGAGTTTCTTCGGAAATTGGATATACCTGTCTCATCCACATTATATATTCACTTAGCATCAAAGTGGCCTTTGGTTTGTAAAATTTCTAAATTATTGAAGAACATTTTCACTTCTGAATTGAAAAGGATGAGGGAATCTTCCAAAGAAAGGAAGGAAGTAATCAATTTGAAAATAGGTAACTCTATACATGGATGTGTAGATCATGCAAAACTAACATGCAAACACAAAATAAAAGAAAGTCCTCCTTAAACAGCTACTTTCATATAAACATTGAGTTACACGAATGAAAAAAATTCTTTCGAAACAAATACTTCTATATGAACATTGAATTATACAGAAAAAACTTGTCTCTGCTCAGTTTGTATTTCAAACATTCGTTGTGGAATAAAAATCAGATAACATGAGTTCTACTTTAAATGAATGGTGACAAATTGCACTTACATGGAACACTGTCATCCTCACTAGTATACATCGATGTTTCGCCTTTAGACACTTGCCCCCAGGCTCTTCAGTTTCAAAATGGATAACATTATAGAAAATTCACACAATTCATTCATGAATTACAATCTCAAGGAATAAGCTTGATCTGTTTATGTCGTCGGTCGTAATGACATTCATTCCCCTAATTGATTCATTCCCAGCCAAGAGGAACCTTATTTGAATTGAAAGTGTTATATTTTTAGGAGTGATTAATTTTTGCGAAAGAAAGTTTTTGGCTTTCAACTACTACATCTTTATACAAAAAACTTTCTACTACTCCATCCCGATACTTCATATAGAAGTAGCTGTTTCAGCGAGACTTTTTTTCAGTTTGTGTCTGAAAGTTACTTCTTTGCATGATCTACACATCCATGTATAGAGTTACTTATTTTCAAATTGATAACTTCCTTCCTTTCTTTGGAAGATTTTCGCGTCCCTTTTTTTGTATCAATTTAAAAAAACTAACTATTGTTTATTATTGACCACATTGTCTTTTGTTGTGTTTGGGCTCTAGTTCCTAACTGACCACCTTGGCGAACCTCGTTCATCTTTGATATTCGAGGATTCAGTTCTCTGTTTATCCACTAGATGGTGTCTTTCTAAGGGGATATGCCATTACCCTAGCTTTCAATTATTGTTGAATCTGAATTAGATAATGAATAACGCAAAATAGTTTGTAGCATGAAGGATATACTTTTGATTCCAATAGATTGAAATATGCCAACCATAATAACGAGAAAAGGTTAATGTTATGAATACCTTATTAAAATATTGTATCCTGAAATGGCGATGTTTATTTTCTTAGAATGAGCGTTATTTGTATCATTGATAAAATATTTGCCTCCAATAATACAAAACATCTGAATGAATTGAAACGAAAGATACGCAAACTTGTATGGATGCATGGAAAGTTGTAACATCAGCATATGAATCTTTATGAATATTGAGGAAGGTCAAGATCATGAACAACAATTATTGTTATATCATTCAGTATTCATTGATCTCCCTTCTTATTGATCAAAAATATAAGAAAGATAGGAGGCATGTCATTACTGAAGTTCATGAAACTGAAAAGACATGTTATAATGCAGAGATGACAAAACGGTTGGAATGAAATATTAAAAAAGTAGTGAAATGACAAAACAAATAAAGGACGGTGTTCCCCAGAGATCCATATTGTCTCCAACCCTCTTTTTATCGACTTACTGGGAAAAAAACAACGAAAAAGAAAAGAATAAAAAAACAGTTTTTCTACCATTTATAATTCATGCCTGAGAGCTCAAAATTTCAATCATATATCCATATATTATGAAGCATGATAAGATGAATACAACAAAAAAATTAGCAGAGAAAAGGAATCATTAAGATGATTAAATTAATTTTATGTCCTCTTGAACCACATATTTCTCCTTACAAAATAAGTGACGTATTCTATCAACTCATTTATTATTCGGATAAATTAAAATACGAATATCTATTCTATTTAAACCAAACAAATAGTTTTTCACTTCAGTCCTGAACAATTTTGTGCTATTGATTCCAAATTCAATATCAGTTGGCAGGGTGATAAATAATCTTGCTGCAAGGTAAGTGTGGCATCTTTGAGCTAGAATTCTTGTAGCCGGATTTGTTTCAAGATTTGCATCATTTTTGTACCTCGTGGAACATCGATCTACAAATTGCCTGTTTTTTCTATGAATTGAAATTACACATCTCTGGAGTAGAGCTGCCTTATATCGAGGAGTGCTTCTTTGAATAGTGCTTCTGAAGGATAAGTTGAATATTTTTGGTAAATTATTTTTATCAACATTTTTTGTGATGATTTCAATTTTTTCAGATTAGTTTTCGCAACTTCACCCCAACCAAGTATATCATACCTCAACCTTGATTCTACAAGTGCACTATAAATTATTCTAGTTTGTGATAAATTAACAACAGCTTGAATATATTTAAATTTGAATAGTAGGCTTCTCAACGTGCGAGTAACAGAGTTAACATGAGTGTTCCACCTAAGACCTAGTTATACCTAGATATTTTGTTTTCTCAACACGCATTATCTGGCTTGTTTCCCCTGTGTTATCTACGATGACTAAGTTATCAACATTTCGCATACCACTTCTGCTATTATCAACTCAGTACACCTCGAACTTCACTGTTTGAAAACTCTTTCATTCGGAGAACTTCGTTTATGTAGAATAAACTCCCGCAGAACGTTTTTCCAAACGATTTTCATCTACAATGATTCAAATCCTACGTGAATCGCTACTTTCGCACAGGCACTGCTCTTAGAGCGTCATAAGGATTTTTCTATAGTGCATGTGTTCTGTCCTTGAAAGACACTGGTTGATAAATGTCCTGATGATCCTAATTTGGGTAGTGGGTGAACGTCGCACGTGGAGAAACAGTATTTTCTTAGGTGTGAATGAAACCAAATCAAGTAAACAAATGTTTACTTGATGTCATCACTGGACCACCCTGTATAAGAGTATCGCTCTCATTACCTCCAAACCATTTTTGGCAAACATCGAAAATAAGTTTTTTTTCATGCGGAATTTTTTCAATCAAATATCTCATCGTCAAATACGATTCGAAAAAAATACCAGATCCCGATGAAACGTTACACAGCTGAGATGACATACTTATTCGTTCCAGAAAGAGGGTGAAATGATCATCTTTCATTGTATGGCCCAATTTCCTTCCAATATCATGTACGGAGGGTAGATATTCTGTGCCAAAAATAACGAAAGTCTCGGCAGCTATTTCATATTTCGATCGATATTTTTTATATCATCATATAGCTGTAAAATATTTATGTGGGAAGGGATATAATGATGGGATATTTTCGTTATTCAGTAGTAGGAATCATTCCCATACAAGGGAGTAGTTTCAATTGTACATCGATATAAATAAATATTCCATAGTATTGGTCGTTACAGGACAGATGTGAAATTTCTCATATGTGTCTGAAGTGAAAGCAATCATCTTTTGATGAATATTGATATTTGCTGTTTGCTTCAATCATTTTATTTCATTTATGTATTATTGAAGGAACATTTATTTGTGAGATTTCTATTGAACACTTCACAAAACCATAATACGTGTTTCAATATACACTCCTCCAAACAATTGAAGGGTTACTATTTTCTAATGATCGTTAAGAATGAGTTTTAGGATAAATATAATAATATGACCTTTGGTAGTGGACAACTTTAATGAGAAACAACAGAGGTTTCTATCCACTGGCTTTGCATTAGTATAGATAATCAAGCCAACCTCAAAGAATTCAAAAAAGTCTACAGACAAAAACAAAGAAAAGCCTGGAGAGCCTACTGTGAAGCAGTCGAAGATCTCTACTAACTTCTAGGCTACAGAAGGCACTCTCAAATGACCATCATGAGAGTATCGGCATCCTGACAAGAGAAAATGGCGACAAAGCCGCTAACCTCCAAGAGAGTGCTTTGATTCTTATGGAAACTCACTTCTCAGATTCAGAACTTCGAACTGGATGGAAGTACAAACAACACCCTCACTATACGACTGACAATCTGCTAGTGCAGTAATAGACGAGGACAAGATGAGATGGGCCATATCGGGCTTTTCCTCCTTCAAGTCACCAGGATCTGACGGTATAAGACCAGTATAATGAGGACTGGATATTCTTATGCCGCACAAGGTTGGAATATTCAGAGCCTCTCTAGCTCTGAGGCATAATGCCAGTAAACGGAGAGGAGTACGAGTAGTATTTATTACCAAACCTTACACTTTACCAAAAGGATTCCGACCAATTAGTCTCACATCGTTCTTTTTAAAAACTATGGAGTGGCTATGTAAGCGGTATATAAGAGATGTGACTAGTGAGATTGTGACTAGTTCACAATCCACTTCATCCAAATCAGCATGCATATACGTCGAGAAGGTCTACTGATTCGGCCCTTCACCATGTGGTTGGCAGAATTGAGAGATCATTGGACAACAAAGAATCCACCCTGGGTATATTTATATACCCACCCTGGGTATATTCATAGATATCGAGGGAGCGCTTGATGAAAAACCTTTACAGCAATTAACCAGCAACTACACTTCAGGAATGTACCCCTGGCAGTAGAAGAATGGATATTCAAGATGTTTTCTAGCAGAGCAATGAGTATCAATTTAGAACACATCATAGTGAGAGGACTGGTCATGAGGGGATGTCCTCAGGGAGGGACCTTATCACCCCTTCTCTGTCAATCAATCTCAAGAAGACTGAGATGGTCCTTTTCACCAGGAATAGAAGTTTATCAGGTTTCAAACCTCCCGAAATATTCAAAAGCAAACTGAAGTTCTCTGAAGAGGTGAAATACCTTGGTACTATCCTTGACAGGAAGCTAACATGGAACTCAAATCTACAGAGTATAGTGAAAAAAGCATATGTGGCTCATGAGCAAAAGTGGAGGAAAGTGAGACGCGCATGGGGTCTTTCGCCCCGTATGGTCACATGGATATATACTGCAATAATGAGACATATTAACGTACGGAGTCATTGCATGGGGACCTGAAGTTCTACAAGCAAAGGCCATCAAAACATTATATCAAATATAGCGACTGGCTGGCTTAAACATCACAGGAGCCATGAGAATAACACCAACCATGGCAATGAAATTAATTACTGATCTGTCCCCTCTGGACCTGTACGTCAAGGAGGTTGCGTTAATGGACATGTAACAATTGCGCACGATTGGTGTAAACCTCGAAGTAGGGTCACTTGAGGCTGAGCCTATTGCGAGAAGCGCTTACTACACAACATCTGTTGTAGGCAACCAGTAACGCAATTGAACCCAGGTTTGTGTTTAATAAACCCCACAAAATACAAATGAAACAGAACACAGAGTCAGATGCTATAAATGCAATACTCAATATATACAGACAGCTCAAAAACCAAAGAAGGCTCAGGATGTGGAGTGTACTCCAGATCACTAAGTCTAAGAATTGAGTGGGGAATGGTGAAAAATACCAGCGTGGTCCAAACAAAACTGGCTGATATCTCAATCGCCATAAAATAAATAACCAGGAAAGGAATTTCTGGCAAAAACATTACAATTTGCATTGATAGTAGACAAGCTATCTACCAAGATTAAGCCAAAGCCTTGGTAGATAATAACATTATCTTGAGGTGGATTAAAGGGCACAACAGGAGTAAAAGTAATCGCATTGCCGACTCTTTAACCAACGAAGCGGCTGGACTAAGAATTTTAGGACCCACTAGCACTAACAGCCTGATGACTTCGACAATTGCAGAACCAGCCAAACGTCACTCCCATGCTCAATCCCTAAAGAGATGGGATGAAATCGAAGGATGGAATCTTGCCAGGATCACCCTGGAAAACTGGTGCAGAAAAAATATCCGGCAATGACCAGGAAAAATCTACGTTTAACAGTAGGATTCCTGACTGTCCACTGTAAACTAAGGAAAAACCTGCACAATATGGGGCTAGTGGACACACCTCTATGCAGGATTTGTGAAATCCTGCATAGAATCCAGGAAGATGAAACTGTCAGGCATGTCCTATGTGAATGTCCGGAATTATCGTCAATAAGAGAGTGTATGTTCAGCGAGTCTTGGCCTACACCTGCCGATATACAGGAGATGTCTTCCAGAGATCTGTCCCCATTCCTAGAAAGGACAGGATGGACGATGACCTAGGAGGACAACTCCCTGGAAAAATGTACAATGGGTCACATGTATCCTAAGTGCTGTGGGCCTACACTCACCCTCCCTGCAGATAGTATAGGTAATTCTTATTTTTTTGTGACATGCCAAAACAGAAATGGAAAAGTGCATGATTCCAAATACAAACCAGTCAGTCGAACTCATAAGGTGCAGTGTATTCATTTTCTCTTTTATGCCTCCTGTTCACGTACCATGGCAGGTGTCGGAAAAATTATTTTTCACAATGATGGTACTAGGGCTATCACATGTATTAGAGATGATTTTTCTCAATGTCAGGTGGGTCAAAAGTCAGATTTAAATCAATCAGTAGTTTCAAGACATTGGAATTGCTTCCAACAACTAAACATTGTCCATAGGAGTCCAGATCAAGGGCGAATGGGGTCCAATCCAGCCCAAAAGGACATGTATTTATGTCTAAGTGCCCTCAGGGGCAGATTTTCAACAGCCAGGAAACTACAGCTAAATCGAGCAACTAGGAACAGACTGTGCAAAATTGACTTCAGGAAAGTGGATTGAGATCCAGACGACCAGTCCAAGTACCTTAGCTTACAGCACGTTAGAAAAAAAATGCAGAATATAATGAATGGTCATTTCATCAAAAATAATCTGAATGTAGAAAAGGAAAAATTTTTACAGGAGATAAGATTTTTGGAAAAGCAGCTTTGTAATTCTTCATCTTTTAACAAAAATGCTGAAAACTTCCGAAAAGTGAAAGGAAAAACTCTTAATGAATATGCAGATCTTGCATAAGTTTCCTTTAAATATTAATTACAAAAAAATCCATTTCAAAATAACGATCTTTACGGAAACATTGAATTACACGAATTGAAAGGTATTTTCAAAAATAACTTTGAATTAAACGAAAATCACGTTTTCTATTCAGTTTATACTCCAACTCCTACTCTGTTATCATCCTTATTCGTTTGTTTGCAGGTGGTTGACAATGTTTCGTGGTGTATTACATCAGTTCGGACTTCCATTGTCTAATATAATATAAATTGATTTGAAATCCCTGAAAAAATAAAGAGATTAAACGAAAAAACAATTTTAATAAACACAAAAAACTAAAAATTACAAGGAATTATCATACAAGCAACAAACAAAAAATTAAAAATTGTTAAAATATTAATAAAAGTTGAAAAAATAAAAAAATATTATTAACAGAAATGAAAAATAAAAAATAAAGATTAAAAAATGCCAAACCAAGTTACGTCACGACATTTCGATTGTTAGTATTCACAATCGTCTTCGTCTTCGGGCTTTTATTAATATTTCAACAATTTTTAATTTTTTGTTTGTAGCTTGTATGTTAATTCTTTGTAATTTTCAGTTTTTTGTGTTTAGTAAAATTGTTTTTTCGTTTAATCTCTTTATGTTTTCAGGGATTTCAAATCAATTTATATTATATTAGACAATGGAAGTCCGAACTGATGTAATACTTTGGAACACTGGTTTTGAACCTCATTCAG
>WOGP01002450.1:0-16729 GCA_015342065.1 Leptinotarsa undecemlineata | reverse complement strand
GTAGATCTTGTTTTCTTTTTTCTTTTTTTTAGTTTCTTTTCTCAAATCACCATAGAATAATAGAGCATTCAACAATACGTGCAAATAACAAAATTGTTTTATCAAAATGGGTGTTCTGTTCGGGCAACGTAGCGCGCGCGTTGCCCATTTTACGGTCGCCATAATCATCCTACCAAGAAGACTATTCCCAATGTGGTGGATAAATTTGAGTCCACTGGTTCAGTGAACGATCGACCAACACCTGTACGTCGACGAAACGCAAGATCTGATAAAAATATCGCCGCTGTATGTGAGAGTGTGCAGGGGAATCTGAAGCAGTCGATTTCGCGTCGCTCCCTAGAACTCCATCACAACTTGTTGAATTTGCGTGGTGACTTAGGCCTCGCACCCGTACAAAATTCAACTGGCCCAGAAACTAATTTTCATTGACAAATCATCGATGAGGCTCATTTCTAAATGAATGGGTACGTGAACAAATAAAATTGTCGAATTTGGGACGATACCAATCTACACGAGATCCAAGAGCGTCCAATGCATGTCGAAAAAGTCACTGTTTGGTATGGATTTTGGGTGGATTTTGGTGTAGATCGTCGTCATCGGTCCATATTTCTTTGACACAAACTTCTATTGACCTCTTTTGATACAATGACATGTGGTTTCAACAGGAAGGCGTTACATGCCATACAACTCATGCCATATTGGATTTTCTTCACGAGCTTGAAGGCATGGTCATCTCACGTGGAGGTGATGTGACCTGGCCACCGAGATCATGCGATTTAACCCCGTTAGAATTTTTCTTGTGGGGTTTTCTCAAGTCGCAGCGGTCACAAAGTCTAATTAACCCATGCCATCATTATTCGCCCGAATCATTGAAAATTTGACTTTCAGATGCGCTCCACACAGAAAAGCCGTAGCGGATATTTGAACGATGTTATATTTCACACATGAAAATATTCAAACGAATACAAAATTTCAATATCTCATACACACTTTCATTTAAATTTAAAAATAGGGAGCGCCTACTGAAAGACCCTATAGTTGGAACAGGTCCCTTGTAGGATGTATATCATATTCTTCTGGACATAATTTGAGCTGTCCATGAATCATTTGCCTCCTGTGAGGCATTCTGTTCAGGTCACTGTAGTGCTAATTTGAAAAAGTTTTACATCAAAATAGGCTCTAATCATCCTATATCGAGACTATGAAAAAGTGTAGTAGTGTAGTGAACACGCAACTCATGCCCCGCTCAGGGGACAATTTTTTTCGTTCTCAGCTGTCAATGACCTTGGACATTACTTATTCACTTTCAAAATGAGCAGTTCAAGTGATTTATTGATACCGATGTATGACAAAATGCTGCGATTAAATTCAACAGGGTGTTTTTCGACTACTTTTGATAATTTCACAGTTAGCACTCGCACCATTTAATACTGACTTTGTTTTTTTTAATCAAGTCAAAAGGAATCTATGAGGTCCAGCTATTAAATAAAGAGACTGGTTACGAAAAAGGGTTTTATAATAAAAATCATCCTACATTTGAATGCTCCCCTTCAATATACTTCTCTCTCGTCGCCACACACATTTCCATAGGATCAAAGCAGTGCTGGAAGTCTTCTTTGGTGAGGGCCTTTAGGAGTTCAGTTGATTTTTGCTTTACCGCTTTCATCGACTCAAATCGGCCCCTTCCAAAGCAGATTTCATTTTCGGAAACAAAAAAATCGCACGGTACCAAATCTGGCGAGTACGGCGCATGCTCGAGCACTGGAGTGCGTTAATCGGCCAAATACCGCTTTACAGATAGCGCGTAACGGCCAGTTGCATTGTCCTGGTTCAAAATCTACGAGTTGTTATTCCACAACTCGGGCCGTTTTTTACGAACTCGTTCTCGCAGTGCTGCCAAAATTGACAAATAGTAAGTCTGGTTGACATCAGTCTGACTCTCTGGAACTCACTCAGTCATCACGATACCGTTTATGTCGAAAAAAATTATCAACATTGCCTTAAATTATGATTTGGATATCCTTACTTTTTTATTCTGAGTGATTTAGGAGTCTTCCAATGCATCTATTTCCGCCTTGTTTCAACATCGTATTGAAATTTCAACGTTTCGTCAAAAGTATTGATATTGTTCATCAGTTCGGCATCTTCTTCTAACCTTTACAGATAATCTGAGCAGATCTGTTGACGCAAGAGCTTTTAGCCGGGAGTCAAGTTTTTTAGCACCAAGTTCGCACAGACTTTTGTCATGTGTAATTCCTCGGGTAAAATGTTTCTAACCATTTTTTTATCGGCATTTACATAGTTTAATTGATTTTAGTCACTGTTTCCGGAGTTGAAACAGTGACAGGACGACCTGGGCGCTGGTCATCTCCAGTGCTCTCTCGGCCCTCACTGAAGCGCTTACACTACTCAAAAACACGCGCACGAGATAGATAATTGTCCACATAGGCCTCTTGCAATAATTTATATCACTCAGTAGGAGTTTTTTTTTCAATTTAACGAGAAATTTTAGGGAAATAAATTGCACTTGTTTTTCGTCACAAATGGTTTTCGGCACGAGAAAGAAACACGTTCGTTTCAAACCGCTACTGCACAAATACTATAATAGTGACGAAAACGTGTTTTGGTTCGTGAATAGAGAGGATTTCCAGATACCCAACGTACTACCCTTTCGTTTTTCCCCACCTCTCTAGGACGCCCTCTAAGCGCACAGTCTTTATTTAATAGCCGGACCTCGTATAAGGGTGCAACTGTACTAACTTCTAGGGTACAATTCACTCGTTGCCAACGTCACGTTCGATATTGCTCATTCCTGCAGGTCACAAGGTTCGACTCTCTCGGTGCGAAACTTTCTCGCCCCGTAAATGGATTCCGTTCCATGGATAGTTAAAAAGGGGCAAAAATCTCTCTCACTTCAAAACCTCTTCATGATAAGACCTTACAATCATTCTTTTGAATTAGATACAAATTTCTAACATCACAATCCCGTTTTCCGTCTGCCTCTTCTATTTTTTACGAAAATTCTATTAGAAAAATCCAATGTCAACAAAGAATTACTAGAAAATGAAGTATCGACAATCAATACACGTTATCATCAACCCACCAGATCAAATATTTTGGGTCTAGCCTGATTTCCAATGAGGAGAATGTCCCTGAAACCTTTGTTGGTCACGAATGCCATTTTTTCGCCCTTACGTTCCAAAAGAGCATTAGTGGCCACTGTTGTTCCCATCCGTATCCATTCTATCAGGGAACTGTCTACGTTTCCGTCGCTTGCTAGTGCATTACCACTTTCCTATACATATAAAAAAACGGAATTAATATAAGGTACCGAATGAAAGCGGACTTTTTATTCAATTACGAATTCAAAGTGCAAAAAATTCTGATAGAAAGATATTGGATTATGTACTAACTTCTTGTAAAATTCTCCTGATACCTTCTGTTGGTGCATCATCGTAATGCTGAGGATCTTCTGACAGTAATTTCAGTACCCGAATTTTTCCACCTGGACATTTTGCAAATACGTCTGTGAAAGTACCACCCCGATCGATAGCAAAACGAAATTTTCTGTTGGAAGCCATAACCTACAGAAAATGTAAAAAAAATAATTATATATCAGTTGCTTCTAATTTGAGAGTTCTACCCTACAAATTTCAAAATGAAGATTAGTACTCCATCTTGATACAAAAAAAAGAGGATAAGGGAATCTTCCAAAGAAAGGAAGAAGTAATCAATTTGTAAATATTTTTTTTGTATCAAGATGGAGTAGTAGAAAGCCAAGAACTTTCTTTCCCAAAAATTAATCACTCCTAAAAATATAACCCCTTCAATTCGAAGATTAATAGTTTCGTCAAAACAAAATGTAGATAAGTCTGAAATAGTTGTCGCCTACGGTACGAAACTTCAGAGAGTGATTCTTTAGGTTATTTCTATAAAAAAAGTTTCTATGAAAATACTTTTTCGCGTTTGTGTTTTCTTCATATCTAGCTTTGTTTTGGAGAATAAAAATCACTTCTAAAAACTATCCATGGACAACATAAAATAAAAACCAAAAGTAAATAATAAACAATTTCGACCTTAGAGTAAATGAGTAAAATATCCACCTTCTGCAATCGATTTTTCATTGATTGTCTGACACGTTCAAAAATACTTAGAGTATACCTTATGAGACATTCCAATTGTCAATTATTCGATTCCTCAAGTCATTCACATCTAGTACAGGAGTTTCATAAACATGAGCCTTTAGATGACTCCATAAATAGAAATCTAGAGGATTCATATCAGAACTGCGAGATGGACAATTTTGAGATTCTGCATGTCCAATCCAGCGATTGGTAGATGATGTCGAGATGCTGACGAGCAAGATAACTAAAATGAGCTGGAGCCTCGTCATGCATAAACCACATGTGGCCTCTTACTAGTACCGGCACTTCTTCTCACAAAATGTGTAAGTGATCTCGAAAAAAGTCCGTGTAGGATTAACCTGTTAATCTTGCTGGTAGAAAAAATGGGCCAATCAATTAGTCACCAATCATTCTTATACAAACGTTCAGCAAAAATTGTTGATGAAAATTATTTTCTCTAACAACGTGGGGATTTTCGTCTACCCAAAAATGATCATTGTGACAGTTCATAATATCACCTCGTGAAAAATGTGCTTCGTTCGTAAATAAAAGATTTAGTTAAAAACTATCATTGTATGCCATAGTATGAATCAACCACCTGCAAAACATTCACTGATATGACAACACTATTTGATTATTCTAAAAAAAAATTGAAACTACAACAAGTTAGTTGGAGGCGTACTATTTTGTTGGTTGTGGTGCCCAATGAGACTCCACTGGACCTAATAATTTAAATCTAGTTTTGAATAAATAAGCGCCTTATTACTTCAAATGACTGTAGCAAATTTCAACCAAATCGGTGTAAGGTTATTTATGATATTTTATAAATACCGTTTTTTTAACTTTAACGCCCTGTATCTCAGAAACAAATCAAATCCGGAAATGTGTATAAAAATTTCATTCGTTTTTTACATTTTGATAATCTCATATTGAAATGAGGCCTAAATTTTTTGTTCCTCCATCCTTTCTTCATCTGTGATCGATAAACTAATGTATGAGTTTCTTACATCTTAAATTTATTAACTAGTTAATTGGTTTATGTTTCGTAGTCTAACATTGAAATATTCCCGTCTGAACTCTTCCCAGTTTCAAAAGAAACTTTAAGAGAACTCTAACAAAATAATTCCTAACCATGATTTAATTAATTAATATCTTCCTCATATTGTGGATTAACCCGATGTTGAAGCATTGCAACAGAATGAAAAAAAAACATGGAGTATTTGGTGTATAAGATATTTTGTAATGAGGATTTTGCTTGAAAGTAGTGTAACAATGGAATATTCTTCCAAGTCAGTTGCATTTAACGTTCGGTATTAGGAAAGTTGAAAAGTAATTAATAATGAAGAACAGAACATGGCGTGTAGATAAGAATAAAACTTGAAGAGGCGTTTATGAAAAGAAGGAAAATTTAACGAGATATTCAGATACTACCTACTCTCGTTGAAGGAGGACTAAGTTAATGGTGATAGTGTGACAGTGACAGTGATAGCATCGTTAGTCCGATCAAATTAGACCAAATAATAAGAGTGAAGCTACCTAAATTCCCATCAAGCTGAAAATCAGTAAGATTATTTATAATATGATTAAAAATAAAAATTTCAAGTTCCCATCTTTCCCCTGTATGGAAAAATGTTTATTCTAGATCAAAGGTCAAAACAATGAGGTTTTTTGCGATTTTCAGCAAAACGGAAAGTTTTATCATAAAAATACTTCAGACATAAATTGTAGATCATAAAATTAACTATCTACAAAAAATGAATGAATAAATTTTTTCTATCAGCCACCGATTTTGAGATATAATGCTTCAAAAAGTTGTAAAAGTTGTAATCGTTATAATATGCATGAGTACGTCACGTATATACGACTCTGTAGTTGTAATATATGTTAAAATATATGTAAGTCATTGTGACTTACACTTATAATATAAAATATACATAAGTTATAACTACTTATGAGAATATCAGGTAAAATGAAGCCCAGTCCCTTAAAATTTATACGCCATTGTAACCTTGAGACAATATCTGTCCCCTGTTTAATTGTGTGCGTGGATATAGGTTAGGATAAACCAATTTTTATCCTAACCTATATCGTGTTGTTTTGAATTTTATAACAAAAATGTCAAAATATTGTTTTACTTGTGTTGAACTTTTAACTGAAAGTGAAGTTGTTACTGTTGAACGTGGTATGAAGACATTAACAAATGCAAGTATCGAAAGAGCAGAAAAATGTTCAGAATATTTTAAAAACCACAAATCTGTAACATATATGAAAATTGTTGTAAAAATTATTCTCGAAAGTCTTCTATTGCTGCAGCTAATAAAAGACAACGTGAAGAACAAGAAGCCAGTACATCCACAGTAAGTCATCCTCGTACTAGATTACGTTCCAGTGAATCAGCTTTTTGTTTTAAAAAACAGTGCCTATTGTGTTGCCTGGAATTGAATGAAGAGTATGAGTATTTTCGCCATTGAATTAGCCAAGTAAGTACACTCCAATTTGAAGATTCAATTCTGGAAGTAGCTCGGACACGGACAAAAGCTGTTCTTGCTCGACTTGAATTTGAATATAATTTAGTTGCTGCGGAAGCTAAATATCATCATGATTGCCATGCTTCTTTCATGAAACCAGAAATTGCTTTTTATCTTTTCAATCTCTGCTAATATCCATTATTTTACAAATGTTTCAAATTAAACAGGATCACAACTGATCTGTGGAATAGGACTACTGGCGAAACCACGTTAAAATCAGCGCGCTAAGTACACTACCTCATGGGTGGCGTGGAAACGTGTGCATATTATGAAAATTACAGCTTTTACCACTTTTTGAATCGCTATATCTCAAAAACGGTGGCTCGTAGGAAAAAAAGTATTAATACATTTGTTGTAAATAATTTTATGATCTACAATTTTTGTCTCAAGTATTTTTATGATAAAACTAAACATCGCGAAAAACTTTTCCATGCAGGTGAAAGATGGGGAACTTTCAATTTTTATTTTTAATCATATTTTAAACAATCTTACAGATTTTCAGCTTGGTGGATATTTAGGTAGCTTCGAATGTCTGAATTGACCGGTCTAAAAGTCGAAAGGGGGTGTTTTTGGCATCAGTTTGAACACACTCGCGAAATCTTGGGATCAAGTGATCCCAAGTGATGTAAAAGATGTAAGTTCTCTCAGCTGATATCGTATATATTTTGGAAGATTTGCTTCTAAAATTTGCATTGAAACAAACTCTTATTTTTATTAATCTGAACCGTTTTTTGAAACACTCGCAGTGCGAATCGCAGTTTGATATTAGAGTGTCAGACGTTCTCTTTAAGATGTGAGACTAACATTACATTCTAGACAAATCTAGGATTTTTCTAAATTTCATTGAAATTTGAAAATAACTATCTATTTCTGATAAGTACTCAACATTCATATTTTTTCAATAATTCATATAATTCTTATTGTTTGATGTTGATATGATATATTGAATAGCAGCATTCAAATTATCAAGATAGACTGTATTGAAAAACCTGTCTATGCCGGAAAATTTTACATCCCCTATAAATTGGTAATCTGAAGTTGTGAAAAGTTCAACTCGAAATTTGGATTCAAGTATTTGCACTTTGAAAAAATACTTGAATCTATATCCATATATTTCTGAAGAGTATTTTTCAAAGGAAGTTAACTGATGTTCCTATCTTATATTGGTATGTGCCAATATACTCGGTTCTACTTTCTGGCATCATATATTGATGAATATTTTCAGAAGGTTGCATGCATATATCATTTGGCATACAATGGGAATTTATGACTGATGTAAAACTTAATAAATATTACCTGATAATTCACTCACAATCCCGCTGGAAACGAGAATAACTTATGACAATATATACGAATGTATCTACTCACTGTTTCCGTACAGTACAAATATTCACTTTAATTAATTGTGTTCATATTGTCATCACTCAACGATAGATATGACCCTGTTTGAATATGAGTAAATAATATATTTGATTCACAACTAACATATAGATAACACATTGTCAGATAATGGTACAATTATTTCATTTCAAGAGTGGTTAATAAAAATGTTCTCAAACGTCTGACGTAGTAGAGTTTCTAATAAAATCTTTTATTTTATATGGTCAGAGCGGTTTGTTTGAAGTTCAGTATATTGTTTAAATGTAATTTACTGAATAGTGAATGATCAAGCTCCCAATATTAAAAAATAGAAAGATTGGACACTTGAAAGTGGAAATAAAGAAAACACCGTCACCATGACACCATCATATAACCCTGGATGAAGTTCAAAAATTCCTTGTGTATTCGAAAAACTTTGCTGCACAATACCCAGATGGGCAAATACTAATTGATGAACAAATGTCAACTACTCACCACCACATGTTTGGAAAACGAGCAGCAGATTCTGGAGTGATTTGTCGAGGGATTTTTAGTAGCTTGTATGTTAATTCCAGTTTTGTATTTAGTAAAATTGTTTTCTCGTTTAATCTATTTTATTTTTTCAGGGATTTCAAATCAATTTATATTATATTAGACAATGGAAGTCCGAAGTGATGTAATAAACCACGAAACATTGTCAACCACCTTCAAACAAACGTAATCTGATGTGCTTGGATTATTGTGTTTTTGAATATATTTGTATTGGAGTTGAATAAATTGAAATTGCATTTAAATAAAAGTGCATGGGAAAAGGTGCCACATATCTCCATTTCCCCACAATTATAAACATTTATACTAACGTTACATGCATGAAATTTACTATGAAAATTGATAGAACCCTGTCTGAAAAACTCTTCTTACAGTTCAATCTTTTTTTTTTTCAGAGGAATCTATGATATGGAAGGCTAGGAATTTTGGTGACCAAGAGCTATATCATAATGCCCAAAACATAAAACTACCATCCTGTGAACAGCTACAAAACCTAAGAGCCAGATAATTCAATTTGTTTCTAATTAATTAATTGCTCCTAGGTATTTACTGTCTGTATATTGAAAAAGTAAGTAGTTTAGAAACACTTGATCTTTAAATTAAAGGCTTTGCTCAGTGAAGACCATTTAAGTTATATTTAATAACATGGAAGTCTAGTCAGTATGGAATGTTACACAGAGTGTTCTTTATGATTCAGATTAATAACTACGTTGTACCAGTTTTTGAACAATTATTTTGTGTGAGGGATCAGACGGAATACTTCCTTTTTCTTTTGTTGTTGAGCTTGAAAATAAATGCGAAAACATTTTTGGAATCACCAGTTGATGAATGAGAATTTTCATTTTTCGATATTGAAAATATCGAGAAGATTTTCATCGACTTATGTGGAGCAGTTTGTTAAAATACAATATCGCAGTGTTTAGTTTCTTAGAGAGTTTTGTGATTTTATTTTGTTTCATATATAAACCTGATGTATACTTATTTATTTCTCATAAGTCAGATCTTCTTGCAGGCTTGAATTTTTCAACAAATACATTCCAAATTACAGATCCAAATTGGCTGATGTTGGAATTACTTTTTCTTTCTGGAGTAACGTGATTTGACCTAACTCAACGTAACCTATTATTAAGGGAAGGAATTAGATGAAATAGTTTCAAGTCCAAAGTAATTTTGGTTATAACAAAATAGGTTCAAACAATCTCACATATTCTACATCAAGTTATCAATCAATCAATCAATTTATCTGCATAATATCTCACAATGATGGATTTTGCATTGTCACTAAAGACTTAAAAATATAACACTACAAACACGCAACAAAGTACACTCAATATTAAAATTGAAGATTGAGAAACTCCTCAATGTTGTAGTGGCACAGATCAACCAGCAGCCCGTATATATCATTCTTGAATTTATTTATATGTAGATTTCTCATATAAGGTGGAAGATGGTTAAAGAGCCTTATGGACAAGGTTACGAAACTTTTATGGGTGATTGCCAGGCGATGCTGTGGCATAAAGAGGTTGTCGTCATTTCTAGTTATATATTGATGGATGTTTACTGTAGTAATGTTCTGATGTAGACAAGGCATTGGAATATGTATGAAGCTGGAATAGTCAGAATATAAAATTTCTTGGGTAACAGTCTGCAGCTGTGAGTTCGCTTAATTTATCCCAATATTCTAATCAGTCCATTAGATACCTTAGATTGAAATAGTCGCATGTATGCTGCTCTAGAAATGTAGAACGGAACAAATTCAGTAATTCTACGATCTTTTCAATTGAATTTTCAATCCAGAATTTAGCTCAAAAATTTGAAGGACTTTTTACAGTCTTTCAGCTCCTTCTATGTTTGTTCTATGTTAAGGCACAAATTTCTAGCAGCACAAAATGTATCAATTTTATTTATTGTATCTTTGGTTTGTTCCTTAAAGTATTCATGATCAGGGGAATTATCATAAAATGCATCACCAGCATAATGCATGGTGTTGAAAGGAATCATGTTGTTATACTGTCATATTATTAGTTATCACCCGAAGACGATTGTGGATACTAACAATCGAAACGTCGTGACGTAACTTGGTTTGGAATTTTTTTTTATCTTTACTTTTATTTTTTATTTTTGTTAATATTTTTTAATTTTTTCAGCTTTTATCAATATTTCAACAATTTTTTTATTTTTTTGTTTGTAGCTTGTATGTTAATTCCTTGTAATTTTCAGTTTTTTGTGTTTAGTAAAATTGTTTTTTCGTTCAATCTTTTTAGTTTTTCAGGGATTTCAAATCAATTTACATTATATTAGACAATGGAAGTCCGAACTGATGTAATATACATATTTTCATAATGTTTCTGTTCATCCAAGAGTCTGACTACATTATCTTCAATACTTAATTTCTGTTTATAAGTGACACTCAGCATGCTCACTGTGGCTAAATAATAATCCTTCAAGACATTTGAATCCGATACCCTGTTCTTCTAATAGAAGAATTTACATCACAAACATTTTCGTTTAAATACTCCTTCATTATATTCTACATCATTGGACATTTTTCTACGTCCCTTTCAGATTGTTATTGAAAGGTCATTTATTGTTAAGATTAAATTCCGTAATTTTCCATACCAACAGTTCATCTCATTTTTTGAAACGATTTCGATCAGATCCTTTTTCATTTTCAGATCTTGAACAACTCTTAAAATTTTCACGAATTTTTATAAGGTTCTCACCTTCCCCAGCCGTAACGTTTCACAAGCAGAAATTTGTCTGTCCTCGAAACTGAAAAAAAATTTATTACAACTTCTTTCCGAGGACAGAGATAGATTTTGGTCTCTGAAATAAAAAGATTACGGAAGATGAGAGTTCCCAGAAAAATCCATAACAACTTTGATTTCCTTCACAAAATTAACTCTTGTTCAAGTTTCTGAACATATTGCACATAGTTAACTGTTTGTAGTTTCACTGCCTTCATTATTTTAGTGTACATATGAGTGAGACAAGATAAAACACAAATTTTCTTGTTATTCTGATTGAATTAACAAAACAGTATAATTAATGTATCTCACTAGTGCGATAGATCACATAAGTGAGATTCGTCAGTTGTTCAATACGTTTGTTGAAGAACAAATTTTTGAGAGTTACCAAACATAATGCCTTTATATGTTTCGATTTGAATATTAAATGTCAGCAGTTTCAAAGCCTGGCTTCATTATGTATACAATTTCCTATTTTCTGTCATTGTTAGTTTATCTTTCTTGCCTTGATACAATTTGTTGAGAATTGTGTATTCAGAACTTTGTGGTTATCTGATTTCGTGTAGGATCATAATTCAACCAGTATATTTGAACAGGAATACTATATTCCAAGGAACCTTTCAATAGGAAATATTATTATACACTTCATTTCATTTCCTAAGGTAATTTTTGATTGTAGCTGTATTTAAGAAAGAAATATGTGAAAGTACTTCTCGTAGCATTGATTCGCATTTTGGTCACCTCCATATCTGTAATTAGTATGTTTCAATAGGTTCATCTTGTCAAATCTAGGAAGCGACTTCAAAGTCTCGGTCTAAGATGTCCCCTAAGATGCCCTTTTGTTAGGAGACTGTGTGTGAGAGAGAGAGAGAGAAAGAAAGAGAGATAGAATTCTCTAGTCTTCCTAAGAGAAAGTTCTCCATTGTTCAGCACATGGTATACTTTTTGTTATCATCAGCAAATGATTGAACAAATGTTGGCATGTTTTGAAACATTTTTTCCACAAGTTCCAGTTTGCAGACAAGTGGGGTTTCTCAAACGATTATTAGAAAGTTACATAAAAAAACATAGATAGTTTGATTTCTCTTTTCTTCATGACTATTATTGTCTTCACATGTTTTTATTTTCATTAAATTTATCTACAATCAAATTACCTATTTAGTGTGCTTAGTTTTCAAATGAAACCACTGTATGATATGCAACTTTATTATTTTAATTGTTATTGTTGTTATCAGTCTGTTAATTTATAAGTTATAATGTGAGGTTGTTTTGTCACATTAAGGTTTTTTTTATGGATATAACGGTAGTGAACTACAATTTTGTTTCTTTGAATCGTAAAATTTGTTGTACCAGGTAAGGAGAGGAGTTGAAACGATTTTAACAATAACGAAATATTGGTAAAAACTAGTGAAATATATTTTATTCAACCGAAAGAGTTAGTAAGAATACTAATTTATTTTTTTCTCTGGTTACCTAGATTGGAGTAAAGGATATTTCGTTAGAGAAAAAACACCTGTTAATCCTAACTTGGACGCTTTATGTTTATTTTATTTATATTTATTCATCAATATATATTTATATCAGGTTTATTTGCATTTATGGAGTCATTAACCTGTCTGTTATTATATCCTAATACTTCTTCATATATTGTGATAGAGTTTAATCACAGATCCCAATTTATTTTGATCTGTAGATGTCTTTCAATCAGAAAACCGAAGTTGTTTTCTATAAACACATGAACGATATTGGAATAGTCCTTTTATAATTGTTCACAAATAATTTAGCCATATTTTTATTTCTACGTAATCTATCAATGAAAAAATACATTTTGACAATATCCGATCATGATGATTCAGATCTGATAGTCTGCAAGAAGTTGTCTGTTGGAGCCATAAATATTGAACTGAAATATCTAGCATCATTTCAAGAATGGATATTTTTATGGATCCTCTTTAGGTATTTTTGTTAAAAATAGAGAGTTTTGAAATGATGATTCCCGAGGAAAATGTATCAGAAATATATTTTATTGTATTTTTTCGTTGGATAGAATTTTTTTGATGCCAAAAATCAATTATAATAATTTTGACAGAAGTACTCTTTCATGGTGATACGACCATACAATAACATGAATGTTCAGTTATTTTTTTTGTTATTTATTATTTATGGATTTTGTATTATAAGGAAGAACCTGTTGAAAATTAATTTTCACGTAACTGCCGGAATGATGAGAATACACTTTTGTTTTGTAAGAGTAATGTTATTTGATGAGTATGTAATGGTTTCTGTAAGTTACTGAAGAAAGCAGTTCGAGAATGAATATTGTACATACAATTGTTTTCAAATAAATTTAATAGGGGAAAATGCAGTTTCACTAATACTTCGCAACACATCTATAGATCAAAACCAGTAACTTCCTAAAAAACAATGCAAATCTGGCCTAAGCAACACAATCCATTGGTGAAGTAAAATATTTCGTAGCCTTCTAGCTTTCCATTGTCACCTCGATTTTTTTTAATTATTTTCAACTTTCGCTCAACTCATCTGAATGAAAAATGGTCATAACTTCACATAACTCCAAAATATGACACCTACATGCCACTGAAGTAATAATAGGGGAGCCCATGATGCAAAATGGGGATTTATTCGAGCGTCATAGACATATTAGGTTGCAAAGCTTAGATGATAAGAAGAAAAAAAATGTTATATCATCTGTGAGGGAAGCGACTATAGATTTTTAAATATGTAAAAAATACTTTTGCATGGACATACTCGAGACCGCATCAGATATTGATAGCATCAATGTTCTACGCATTTTTAATAATGTTTGTATGTTGATCTGATCGTTTGCATGATGCGGGTAGTTGTACGTAAGGGTTAAATGTGAAAAAAAATTTAATCGAGCACGTCAGATTTTCTAAGGGGGTGTTGAGTGCAGCAAAAAAAGCTCTCATTCAATAATCTGACGATTTCGATCTGACGCAAACTCGCGGCACATTATTATAATGTGCACAAAAATTCGCCATTTTAAAATTCTCAAGTAAGTCAGATTAAGATATACATCGTTCATATTTATGTTCTAGACGTGCTGTCTTATAATCTGACGATTATCTAGAGGGATTCGCCCAATCTGACAAAAAAAAATTTGATAAATCATTGAACTTAATTGAAAAGCTCAAGAAATAGCATTCAAGTAAATAAGTGTATGTTTTTCAAGTAGAATATTTGTATTTATAACAAAATATTTTTTGAAAATGCTAAAAAAAAATAATTTTTTATAATAAATTGAATAATTAATCATCATCTTCATCACGAAAGAGTCTCTGTGATCAGCTGTGATGGCGTCATGGCAACAGAATTCAGAGTGGGGATGGAGTGAGAGAGTAATCGATAGAGAAAAAGTGAAAGGAATAAAAACTCGGAGAGGGAAATATAGATATCACACAGCTGCACACATTACACTTTATCAACAAATTTTTGTTATTTCGGCTTGCGAAAATCGTCAGATTATATACTTTTCGTTATCCATGAATTATTTCATTCAAAATGAAAAAAAAAATCAGCTACGCTCGAGAATGTCGAAATGACGTAGTTTTTTTACAACTTTGCTGCCCTCCTCTTTCTTTACGTCACTCTCAAATTGTCAGATTACTGGAATATACACTTTTTAGCGTGTAATTAACTCACCCTACTTTAATCTGACGCGCTCGAGAATTTCTGATAATTTTTTTTACTAATCTGATCCTTTATCCTTCACGGGCGACCTTATATATGTGGCTCATATTTGGTGGAGGTACTTAACCGGGTACAAGGTATCCCCATTTTAATCTGCCGCGCTTCAGTAAATCCCGAAATCTCCGCTTGGGTTTCCCTACGATGGTTAAATACGTATTAGAAAGGTAGAAAAGCTCTAAAAGTGGGTGCTCCATGATTGGAACGATCAACAGAAAATGTCACGTTTCGATTCTTTGCTTTTGTGCAACCAAAATAATCCTTTCACAGGAGACGTTTAGGACGGTGGTTAGACATCAATGATGCACCTAGACACTTCCCAAAGGTGAGAACCCACCAAAAAAAACGTGGTAGTGTACGGTGGGAACAGGCTGAAGGCGAAGAATCTTCCAACAAGAAGAAAAAGTATCTTCCTTGTAAGACATGGTGAAAAGTCTGCAAAATACTGGTGCGTTATTTTGCACACTTTTTAAGTACGATGACGGGCACTTCATCAGCACCAGACAGGCGCGTTATTGATTTCGAGCTGTTTCAAAATTTGCCTTTTTAGACGTCGAGAAGTAATTTTCTGCATTGTGGATTCTAGTGTGGGAATAGTGGGAATAATTTGAAGATATAACCAATTATTTTATTCTATTTTCTTGGCATCGTAACTTGTTGATTTTTAGTTGTTCAGTTACTCATTCTAACAATCATAGGAATTGATGATCCCATGAAAAAGTTATTTCAACTGAATTTTTCCACCATGGGTAATTATGAAAAACTTCGAAATTTAAGGTAGTTAATCAAACCGATCAATAATCACAACGAATTCTCGTCAGACATATATTTACAAAATAATAGAGGACAACAAAATTGCTAGAAAAATCAAAATTCTTTTTCGCTATATCATCATTATCGGGTTGAATAACGATGGGTTTTATGGAACTTTGCACATAATATTTATTCTTCTCTTTTATAACGTGGACCACACAGTTCTTCCACACATCACTATTACCTACTTCATTCACCACTCGCCTTATATTGTCAAGCACCACAGCATTCAAAGTCGGTGACTGATTACATATCCGCAAGCTTTCTTTCATTGTGGCCCAAACCATCTCAATTGGATTGAACACACAATGGAGGCAAACGTAAGAGTATATGACCACGTGTTTCTCACGTCGAATCAATAATATACTCTATTTGGAAATTACGTTGTTTTATGGCCGCCAGTAATACCTTTTTCGTTATACCTTTTCGGGTATTTCCATGTTATGATTTCGCATGAAATATAATAATATCTGGTTTTTTTTTGTGTTATTGTTTGGTACTGTAGTCAATAACCGAGAATGATACGAAGCGTTATCCATAACAATAACCGAGTTTGGAGGAATATTTGGGAGAAGCTGCTTACTGAACCAGGTTTCGAATAAAGCCGCAGTCATATCTTAGTGGTAATCAGCAGACGAATTTTTTATACTTTTGGCCGTTAGGTACGAAACCACTTTCGTTCCCGGCATGCAAAATTATAACACGTTTTCTCCTTAAAGAAGGTGTGTTCATAGCACAATACTTGGTATCGTCTACCAGGCCATATTTGACAATATCATGGGTGTCAAACCAAGTTTCGTCTAGGTAGATAATATGTCTGCTGGATTCTCGGTAGCTTTTCATTCGCCTCAAATATTCTTGTCGGAATTGAACAATGCAT
>WOGP01002449.1:0-16731 GCA_015342065.1 Leptinotarsa undecemlineata | reverse complement strand
TGTAAAAATCCATTAATATAAGATTACGGCGCACGTAGGAATGCACAATCATTATCCTAAATAAACATGGTCATAAATAAGTAAGACCCTTCAGTTTTATTCGTTTCCCTTAACACTTATCAGGTCAGCTTTCTGGGAACGTAGATTCGTTTTTGTACATCATCTGTTTAGATACATATTTTAATATTAGCAGCCACAGTCCGTCGCGTATTTTTGATATGGACCGCTCTTGGTGGAATCAAATGTGCCAACTTACTTGATCACTTCCCGTGGAAGTATCTGTAAAATAGGGACAAATCTCCAAACTTTCTTCGATGTTCCAGACAATGATAATTTTAGCCACTGGATTAGCGTCCATAATTTTATCGATGGGATTCGTGGGGATGAAGCTGCAGCAGTCGCTGAAGATGGCGCCTTATGAAAAATTTAACGAAGCTATCATTTATGCACTAGCATATGAAGCTGCCAAATATGCTCCGCGACAACAACGAAAAGTTCTAGTGATAGTCATCAAAAAAAAGAAAGACGAACGAATAAATCAAATCATGGTAGGTCTAGAGGAAAATATTTGCTGAATGATATCACGCCCAAAGCAAAAGGACGGTCTAAATGTTATAACTGCGGCAGGGAAAGACATTTATGGCGGGACTGTCTACCTCGATCAACATTCAATGATAAAAGAGAGTGGCTTTCAGGATTATCCGAACTAGAGCGTCTGGGTTCGGAAAACTAAATTCAGCCAGTGCTAGGGGGTACATTGTTTGCTACATCCCAAGTGCCCATGTATTCGATTTCCATGATAGGAACCAACAGTAACAGCTTAGTTATTGACGGATTTTATAAAAGTCATCATAGCCTCTTCACCATCGAATCTGGAGCAATGAGGTCGGTAACGAGAGACAACATTTCCAAAAGAAACAGTTTGAAGAAGTTATCGATAGTACTGTTTCTGAAAACAGCCACTGGAAATAGATTGACAGTCTATGGAGAAGCTGAACTGAGACTTGGGCTAGGAAACTGTGAAATGGAAACCAGGGTAATAGTGGCCAATATCGTTGACGAATTAATTTTGGTACTAGGCATTATGTTCAATTACAGATTCGTGATGGATATAAAGAACAAATTATTGGAGGTTGGAAAAGAGGAAATTTCGCTAGACGCATCTCAGCCTTATGATAGCGCCCAGGTGGTTATGCTGGAAGATTCCAGAATCTCTCCCAAGGAGGAAATTATTCAAGCGCCAGGATCAGCAAATTCTGCTGGCTAAAATCGACGAATAAGATCCTCTACAGCATGCTCAACAACCGGCAAAGGAACTCATCGACTCTTTAGAAAAAACGTGGAGACATCTGTATAAAGAAGAACTGTGCGAGGCCACCCGATGATTCGTAGAGGAAAGAAACGAAATATTCATGAAGGGCAAAACAATTGTTAGAACGAATTTGATTCAATATCGAATCGATACTAGTGATGGCAAGCCCATACGCCAACCACCGAGATAACTTCCATTCGCAAAGCAAGACGAAGATGCATCCATTGTTAAAGACATATTGGAGGAAGAAGTAATCGAGGGAATGTTGTGGAATTGGCCGCGGTGGTAATGCGCCCGACTCACAATCGGAAGACCTTGGGTTCGATTCCTACTTCGACCAGATAATTTTCTAGAAAGAGTTTATCTGGTAGAAGCTGGGATGATTCTGCAACCGTGTTAGGAATCACACGTTGAAAGGTAAAACCTCGTTAGTCCTTAGCTCGCACAAGATCCTCAACTTCTGATAGTTGTCGTTCGTTTGGGGGCGACAGCTGATTAACGGAAAAACAGATTTTGAACAGATTGTTCTAAACAGATCAAATAGCTCCTGATCGCCACCTGTTGTATTGGTGAATAAAAATGATGGATCGACGAGATACTGCGTGAACTACAGGAGGTTTAATGATGTCACCAGAAAGGACAGCTACCCTTTCCCCAGAATAGATGACACCCTGAACATCTTGGCTGAATGCAGATGGTGCTCAATTAGACCTGAAGAGCGGATATTAGCAGGTGGCCATTCGCCCCAAAAATTTGAAGAAAACTACCTTTTCCACCGTCAATAGATTATACTGGTTTAAGTTCATGCCGTTCAGATTATGCAATGCACCCGCAATATTTGAACATTTGATCGAGTTGCGTTTGGATTACTTATTTGGAAAACATGCTTGGTCTATATCGATGACATTACAGTCACCGGAAAAAGTTTTGACGAACATCTGTCAAACTTGGGGAGTGTTCTCACGAAACTGCACAATGCTCATTTGCAGGTCAACTCCAAGAAGTGCTGCCTCTTCCAGGAAAAGATGAATTTTTAGGACTTGTTTTGTCCCCAAAAGGAGTTGAAACAGATCTAGGATGAATCATTGCAGTGCAAGAATGTCCTTCACAGTCTTGGTTCAAATTTTCCAAATCCAAATTACAGCTTTCCAGTGAAAGGATGAAAATGAGATCTGACCAAAAGTCGCTGCCAGTGAACTTCAAGGAGGGCGATTCAGTGTGGCTCTAGTAACCCCAACGTCGAAAAGGTTTGTGTCCTGAGTTGCAGAGACTATGGCAAGGACCTTACTTGGTAACCAAGAAGGTAAACGATCTAGTGCAAGCCTAAAGTTGTTCACATTGATTTACTTTGTCCTTACATGGGTCGTGATGTCCTCTTCAGTACTACTTTAATACAGATAGAATACTTTGAAAAAATTATGGTTGGTGAAAAACATATTAATTATTGGTGAGGTTAGTGTGGATTGAGATATTGAGCAAACAAATTTTCAAAACCAGTATTTGTTTCAATCATGAGAATTGCAAAATTGCAATATTCATCTCGACGGGCCTTGGGAAGAAATTGAAAATACGACAACTCCTCAAGACGCCAACTTAGAAGGTAAAACGTGCTTCGGGAATAGTATTGTAGCTCAGATCATTGGGAAAAGTACTTATTTCGGATGTTTTTATTTCTCTTTGAGAGTTGTACAAAGTGAGTTGTTCGAAGAAACAAAAAGGCAATTTGCAAGGATTCCATTTCATTTGTCCTTCTCTCTTCTATTGTCATTTCAATTATATTCATAACTGAAGCCTATATTTTTTTAATGAGATATCTTGAGTATCATAGGAACTGAATAAATCAGTACCTTCAATGATGACGATGCATCTTTATTTTCAGGTAATATCACCAATTCAAGGAGATATCCCGTTATGATCTTCATTCACGGCGAGTCTTTCGAGTGGAATTCAGGAAACCCGTACGATGGAAGTGTCCTTGCTGCATATGGCCAGGTCATTGTTGTCACAATCAACTTCAGACTAGGAATATTGGGTGAGTATGAGTATGTGTGATGTATATATCCATTTCACATCTATGTTAGGATGAAAATAACGAATTCCATTTCATTTAATGGGCTCATTATGGTGGCCAAAGAGAGATGACGTCACCAGATATACGAAATGAGAATCAAGCTAGGAAACGACAACAGCTTCAGATATATCTTTGTGGGTGGTGTGAAACTTCATTTTTGTACCAAACGAAAATAATAACGAAGCCTTGCGAAAATCTATGCATAGAAAAGGGTTTGTGAAATGACCTTTTTTTGTTGCGAGCGAGGATCATTCAATTGCCAATACATAAAATTTATGGAATCGAAACACATCGAAACACCTTGTTCTACATTCTATAAGTTCAGACTAACATTGTCTAATATGATATAAATTGATTTGAACTACCTGGAAGAATCTATGAACATAAAAATAAAAAATAAAATAAAAAAATTTGCTGAAAAATAAAAATTAGAGAATTATGTAGAGCAAAAAACTGAAATTAAAATGAAATGAAACACAAGCAACAATAAAAGAATTAAAAAAATTTAACTATGAAAACGAGATGAAAATTAAAAATTCCAAGCTGAGTTACTTCACGACGTTTCGATTGTTAGTATCCACAATCGTCTTCGGGTGATATTACTCGAAGACATCTCTGGAGATTTCAATGAAGAACTGTGATAACCTTCACAAGAAAAGACTTTTTCAAAATAGTAAGTATTACTGCCCCTCAGACACAAAAATTTCTAACTTCACGGCGGTCTTTGAAATAATTCAGTGATTAAATTTTTTTTTCAGAGAATATTCAATTCAGTTTGTCACTTCAGAAGGAAAGCGTACCATATCTTAAGCTGATTGTATTGTCATTGATAATTATTTGTAGTGGTATTCAAAATATTTTCGACTTATTTTTCAAAACTTGCACAAACAATTCCGAAAATAACTTCTCTATATTCTATAAAAAATGCCCTAATATATTTTTTCAACTGGTGTTTTCTGATATATCATCAGATATTAATTTGAAAATACACTGATCAGTTATACCAACTTCTTGGAGTATTGTTCCCCTATATCCACCCTGGAGATTATAATTCAGTCAGTATATGACCCATAATTCCTAAACAATAGAAGAAATTAATCTAACAGTGCTCACTTCAGTGCTCTAGAACTTACTTTCTTTGCGAAACTCAGCCGGAACAAAGTTAACAATGATTCATAACAGGGTCAACAATTGGAAAAGAAGAATACGACAAAACGGAATTGAGATTGTTTCAAGAGATGCTTTAATCTCTGCAATGGAAACGAGTTTTCCTTCAGAATGAATTAGGTTGAAATAAAGATAGTTCTCGAGTGATGATTTACTCTGTTCCTTTAGAATTGTGATGAATTATTTTTTGAAATATAATTCAACTTTCAGAATGCGATTCACCTGATGATTTCCAAAACTCATCAACATTTATTATTGAACTGAAATTCCTAACCGAAATTGTGCCATATCAGATGATGAAATAGCCCAAAAGCATTGAAATCATGATCCCATATTGTCTTTGTTATCATCTAGTGACCGACATGAAGTACAAGCTGCAGAAAAAAGCACAAAGCGATTTCTCATTTGACGATCCATGTCAAAGATCAACCAGTCATTGGTAATCTTACTTTTTGGTATAGTTACGTTTGTCCCCGTGGGTTTCCCAATAATTGACTACTATAAAGAGTAATCAAATTCAACTCTATTTCACATTAAATACAACAAGCAGTGAAACAACTGAAACTTCAACTAGCATTCGAATGTCTATCGCCGTACTAGAGCGCTTCACGTACCGCACTGTAACTTCCACTCGACTGTCTCGGTATACCTGTGGCTAGTGTTTATATATCGTAATCGAAAGCGGTAGAAAATTCGCCGGAATTCCATCGAATTCCGTAGTATATCCGCGAAATGTCGGTCGAACTGACCGCGCCCTTTGCTACATCACAATTGGTTTATGGCTACCAGTGGCGGCCGGCGTTATTTACTTTATGGCATAATCTACAACAATATTTTCAGTCTAAGTTGCCTGTGCAATTCATTTTTGTATTAATAATTTCCAAAAGTGGTTTCATTCTCCCCATTCTCAAAGTGGTTTATTTTATATTTTTGGGAAAGCATCGCTGAATTAGTTGCAGATGTTCATGGTGAAAATTTTGTGACCTGAATAACATTTGATATATTCACCTGATACTTAATTTGATATGAAAAAATTCACCTTTCATTCTTTCAAAATCAATTAAAATAGTCGAGAGGGATCCATTTTACCGGTTTATTTTTTGTTTGTATTCAATACACCTGAATATTGCCAAATCCAATGAACAACATCGATTCTTTCAAGAAAAATCCCATCATCATCATCCAATATGACGAACTGTTGTATCGTCAACACACACATTCAGATTAGACAAATAATGTTGAATTGGTATTATTTCTAAACCGTTAACATATAACAATCCTATCTCAGAGCTAGGATATTACGTGTATTTTTAGGTTAATATGAATGTATTTGACGGAATTACATGGAGATAGATTCCTAGGAAAATCAACAAGAAAAAGTGTGCTTCCTGAAGCGTTCTTGCTGATAAATTGGCGTAGAAACTGATCAACTGGTATTAAAATACCTGACAAGATTGATTTCTAATGCAGCTTCTAGCTGGTTCTATGGCGAAAATGTAAAACACGTAGATGATCCCTGAATCTATTCAGATTTCCAATTTCAAGCTTCAGTGATGAAATACATCATAAATTGTGCTTAAAATATTAAAAAAGAGACACTTATGCAGTAAAAAATGTTATTGAGCGAGTTATGCTAGTAAATAAATTTTGTATTTTTATAGTATAGCCTTGGTAGATAGTTCAAAACTACATCAACACTTCCACTCGAAACTCAACAAGGTTTTTTTTCCAAACCAATCAGTAATGGATAACAAAGGTGGTTGAAGAAGGTCCTCGACAGTGTTGTAGTTTGTCTCTCACCACGGCTAGTTATTGAACTCTGCTGTGATATCGTGTATCTTTTCCTTTTACCTGTTGAATAACCTCTTTTATATCATGTAACTTATACACCAGCGAGTAAGATTACAGAAAGTGGAAAGCTAAAAACGGATTTTCTCTTCTGCATGCTTTGAATCTACTTCCTGTTCATCCTATGTAAACTATCGAACATAAGTCACGTGAGATGGATCTCAATCAATATTAAAACTTGTTCTTCAGTCATGAAGTCCGATTTCAAAAACTTTTTCCAGAGTATACCCTAGAGTACTGATCGCAGCGGAGAAATGAATTGAATCTATTTTGTAAAAAAAATTGTTAAGAGACTACTTGGAGACTACTTCTAATTTAAGCTCTAGCCATGTCCTTAGTACTCACTTGTTCAGTGCATTTTTCCTGCGTTTCTACAAATTTCGGTTTTAACACTATTGATTCCAATAATTTGATCTTGTTTTGTCCTAAATACAAGAAACACACAACGTTACACCTAAACAGCTCAACGGTAAGATTTTTGGTAGCGGGCACAGGCACCTGGACCACCAAACTTCTTGGGCTCGCAATGCCGAGGATCAACAACCAACAATGTTCGGTGGTATTGGATCTAGATGTCCTTCATTTCCTTTATGGATGCTTCATACTTACCGATGCTTACTGTGTTAGGAATCACACGTTAAAAGTTAAGACCTCGTTAGTCCTTAGCTCGCACAAGTTTCTCAACTTCTGAGAGTTGTCTTTCGTAGGGGGGCGGCAGCTGATTAACGGAAAAACAGAACAGACAGATTCATCAATATATTTTTGATACTACGCTACCAGAGCTTTTGATATCGCCTGCCTACTGCAGATAACGTGTTCATTCCAAGAAGGTGAATGGGTTCTTGAAGTTTGTCCTGGAGCAATTCAGGCTCAACCTGGCTCAAAGGGCCCCCATTGACCCTTAGTACTCCTTTCGCAATATGAAACTGTGGTAGCTCTTTTTTTTCTGTCAAAAACTTGACCAGAGTGGATTTGTTCCTTTTTCGGCTTCTGTGTAGGCTTCTTGTGGACAATCGTTTACCAGTTTCCTGAATGAAAGTTTCTTGAGATATTTCCAAAAAATTAAAATTGCCTGAATTGGTTTACTGACTCAACTATCTACCTTCCAAATGATTAGAATTGAAGATTATCATTACTATTGTGATTTGGTATGAACCAATTTCTAATGCAACATATCGTTCATAGAACTACACCAGTTCATAGAACCTTCCTTTCATTTGTAGTAGCCACCATAATCAATTCAGCCACGTTTCATAAAATGTATGTCATCAAAGTAAAGTAATACAACTCCCGTGGAATGCATTTCAGAAAAATAAAGACAATTATTCATCGGATCCAGAACTGGAACACATACTTTAACTTCAAATATATTTTGGAAAGTTTTTGGTAGATATGAACACCCACAACTGTGAGAAATAAACTACCAAAATAAAAGTGATTTCAAATATTTCATGCTCAGAATGCTTCTATTTCTTTCAGTGACCGTGAAATTGTCGTCCCTCTACCGAATCCATCTCAAAATGTAAATCACGACAACTGTACAAAATTTCATTCCTTCATTTCTAACTGCATTCAGGAAACCTTTTCATAGGTTTGTTCGCTATGCTGCACCTGCAATAACATTTCCGGCTTTATAGTATCTCTGAATGTATTATATTAGTCCTCTCGTCGTTTCAGAGTTCATAATATTATCAGGAGAAAGCAAGCCTCAAAAGGAATGCTCGAAGGTATATGTTAGGGTCGATCCACACTAAGATTTCGCCACGAAACGCTCTCGACGTTTTATACCACGAAATATTTCCAGGAAAGACACGACGAAAATAACAACACTGGAAATTAGGTGCAATAAAGATCGGGTAACCGATAGATTTTGGAAAAATTTCGTCGGAGCGAGATCACATTTGTATTCACAAGTCACGGTATTAAGAATGCTTTATTTGTCCTACTCCACAATAAAATCATTTTGATTTTATTAATTCTGGAAATAACAATTATATTGGGCAAAATATATTGAAATGGAATTACAATGAAATAAAATACAAGTAACAATTTGAAATCGAACAACTAGATGATTTCAAGCCAAGTTACTTCACGACGATTCGATTGTTGGTATCCACAATCGTCTTCCCGTGATGCCTGAACTTATTTCTGTTCGTTGTCTTGTGTCATTCAGATGTTGAGCCAAGGGTCCCTGATCCTTTCAGCTAAATGGAATTCACATCTGTTTTTTATTGTGTGATAGGGCGATAGAGGCAAGCCTCTGTCGCCTTCATGCGGCTTTGTAGCCCTGTTGCGGAAGTCGCAGCGTTCTTCTGCTTTTTTTTTGCCATACCGACAAACATAGTTTGCAGGACCGAGAATTTCGTAATAATCTTCTACAACTGCCCTACGACCATTGGAAGACCCTCGGGAGAGTTGCAGGAGATTAGGTTGAAGATGCTGCTCTCACATAAGAGACTCCGCTCCTGGCTGTGTTTTGATTAACAGTCCACGGATTTGGGAGCTGTCGTCCGTCATTAGGCCCATCTGAGGCTTTTTTTTCTCGGAGCGTTCTGGGCATCCGTAATAACTAGCTGGATGCTCGTCCTTGCAATTGAAGCATCTCACGAACGAGTTTTCCGTGTCTTGCACTCGCTTGTTAGGTGTCGGTAGGCACACTTCACACAGGCTGGGATTGCTTTGCAGTTTCACCCATGCTTTCGTGTGTGCCCGAACTTCTGACACCTACAGCATTGTTCTGTTCTGTTTCTGGAACGTTGAGTTTTGCCGCTTGCGCGCATGTTTTGGATTTCTATCACTTCGTAAATGTTGGCATGGCTTCTGGGAACCAGGACTACCACGAACGGGATCGGTTTTTCATTTGTTTTACTCATGCGAGCGATGGAAAGAATTTCAAACCCTTTCCCTTGCAATTCTGTCATGATGTCTTCTATTTTCAAGGATTCCGGGACTCTCCGTAAAACTACTCTTAATGCTTTATCTGCTTGTACCGTACAGGTGCGATGCAGGATTCGCGTTATTTTCCTGTATTCATCTAAAGTTTTCAGATGAACCTTGATCCCGTCGGTCATGATTACCGCCCGCGAAATGGTTATATTTTGCGTGGCGGCGATCGTATTGAACTGCTTCCACTTTTCTTCAGCACGAATAGTTATTGGTGGAGGTCTGTCAGCTTTTCTCTTCATTTCGCCTTGGTGAGTTGTCCGAGCATCCTCAACTTTACAGGGTCTTCCGGCAACTCACCCGATTGCTATGACGTACCGCGTGTGACGTCAGGGATATTTTGTTTGTCCGCTCAGTCTCGGAACCTTTTGGTTTCTTTTTTGGCCGCTGAGCTGGTATTTGCTCCTTTACCGTACTTTTTGGCTTCTCGCCGGGGAGCTCCGGCGCGGCCGCTCGTTTCTGAGAGGTTTTTTACTCTTGGGTTCCTTGTTTGTCCGAGAGAATGTTGTCGAAGTCTGAGTCACGAGTTTTATTTTTATTTTCTGGCAATGCCTCAGATAGTTGTTTATACTTTGGATTGCGATTTCTGAGGTTCAGTTTCATTACTTTTTCAAAGTATTTATATGATCTTGCCAGTTATATACTGCCAAAATCATACCGGACTAATGTCGCAGCTATTAATGTAAGTATTGCATCTCTCGAGTATTTCTCTAAGCTTGAATGAATATTCTTCAAAATTTCCTCCATCTTTAAGATTGTGTCGCATGTCAACCTAAATACTTCAAGGGATAGCGGTTTATAAACTGTGAACTATCACTACTTTCTCGTCAATCTTCTCGTATCAACGTCTCAATCGCAACTCTAATATTGAAAATATGATGCAAATCATGATGATCGAATTTATTTCTCTGAGAGATGACTATTGATAGGTTATTCGAGTGCTTTCACCTATCCCCTATTCCTGGTTTAGCGTGAGCTGACTGTTTCGAGGGTTTCTATATGTTGCGTATCCCTATGCTAGCTTGGCTAAATACGTTGTTAGACAACATATATGCGGCTTCTTTGAATTTCCTCGTGAACCAGTGTTCCTTCCTGTGGATGATCCCAGCTTGGGATCACTTGTATTATTAAATGATATATAAATAAATACTCTGTTCACTTTCCACTTACTTTATTTATATTGATACGAGCAAGGTTTCGGTTTTTACACCCTTCTCAAGTATTCTAATACTACTGACCTAAGATAAAAATCGGTGTATATACCCGAGAGTAGGTAGTAAGATATATCTATCTACATTCTTTAGTACCAACTGCATAAATTTCAAATTATACTTAATTGCGTTGTCATCTTTATAAATTCAAAAGTGGAGACCTACACAAATCTATTTGTTCGTTAAGGGTTTTATATTTTGGGTTTTTTATTGCTTCATTGATTTCCATGGCTTCCAACATGTTCATTTTGTTAATGAGTTCAAACATGCTCTGCATGTCCAGATGTGCTGGTTTCTACTCGCTGTGTTTTTCTTTTGCTCGGCAATGCACTAAATTGGCAAAGCGGAGAGAGGGAAGAGAAGATAGGTGAAAGCACACAAATGACCTATGGATAGTCATCTCTTGGAGAAATAAGTCCAGTCGTCACTCGTCACCCAGGGAGTAAACCCTTCCAAAAATCCGCAGCCCAAGGTGTTAAACGACCCGTGCTGAGGGGTGAATGGCCAGGCGTGATATGGTTATCTATTTTTCGTCCCAACTCGTGGGATCAAAAATGGAAGAAGTTACTAAACATTAAAAAGAATACGAAGGGGATCCCTTTAAAAAGAGGCCGATAATAGCACGGACGCCGACAAAGAGCGAATCTAAAAGCGACAAGGAGATTTTCTCGACTCTCCAGAGCTTGGGAGAGGTCACGCCAGGGCTTGAGGAGAGTCAGGTTGATAGACTAGAGAGAGAAGCACAAGGCCTTCAAGACGAGGAACTGAATAAGAGCCTAGCTTTCGAACTCCACAATATTGACTTAAGTGACATTGAGAATGAAACGCAGCAGAGGAAAAGGAAACGCATAGTCTCGTCAAAAAAAGGCAAAAACATAGTAAATGCAGGGATTTGGAGATAGCTTGGCTACAAAAAAATATAGAATACTTAACAGGAAAAACAACAAAATTGATCAAACTCATCAAAAATAATGTAAATACGAAAGTAGAGATGAAGCATATAGCCAATGAAATTGATGCACTAGCCACACAAATGAAAAAGCAAACGAACTTCTTGGAGGACCTCAAGAAACCTGAAGAAACCATAGCGAACCTAGAATCAGAGAACACTCTCACAGAAAGTACAGAAGACCAGAACAATGAAAAAAAACACAAACACAGGTACCATGGTTAGTATCGGAACCCAAGTCACACAGGAAGACTTGGACAACGATCCAGAGCTGAGAAGGATAGAGGAAGAAATCTCTAAAGAAGAAATAAGTTTGGCATTATCGAAGGAAGAGGGCAAGAAAAATGTCAACAATCGAAACGCCGTGAAGTAACTTGGCTTGATGAGAAATTTTAATTTCTCATCAATTGTTCAATTTTTAAAGGTTTCAAACAGTGCATCAAAAGTACAATTTTCAATTGAAGCTTGTATTTTACTTTATTGTGATTTCATTTCAGGGTTTTTTGCTCATAATGATTGTTTTTCTCAGCTATTCATTTTGATTTCATTGATTCTTTCAGGAATGAAATTCACTTCATATATTTGCGAGAAACTTTCAGAAAATATAATGAGTCGAAAAGTGTTGACTATGAGAAAAAACTATAAAACAAATTGATAAAAATCAGTTTATCTATGTATTTCCTTAGCTACTTCCTATAAAACACATTCCACCTTCAATAAGGGGCGGTATCCACCACCAGGATGAAAGTAACGTCCAATACCCAACATTGGAGTAAAATCTAATTCCAAATGTTTGTGCAAATCGGTGTTATTTGTCAAAATCGTACATCTTTGCTCAATTTTACAATCAATGGTTGGTGTAACCATGTCGTGAATCGACCCTCTAGTTTGAAGTCGCGGAAAATACATTTTTCTCCTAAAATTCAAGTCGCGGTGCAGAAAAACATTTTCAGAACAACAAAGGAGGCTTTTCAGCCAGCCGTTGAGATGAAATCTAGTGCACTTTTATGCCGCGATGATAAAAGTGACAGGTTGTCGGAGGATTTTCGGACAACACCTACGCAGGTTTTATTACATCATAGTCAACCGCAGACGCGATGGAAACGGTCGACTTAAAATATGCCGTCATTCGTCCTGGATTTTTCCACACTTCAGAGCTTTTCTTGGGGGAATATATTTATCATGAGGTGTTTATTGGGATGTTCCGTTAGGGTCGGTAGTTTTGAATTATTTATAACTCAAGGTATATTGGAGGGAATGTTTGTGATTGTCTAGGGACTCACTGAAGTTCGTTCATTCTCCAAAATGAGAAAAAATACAATCCATATTAAATATATGAGATATTGAGTAGGGTTTCAAAAAGGAATTGGAACACAAACAAACTGAGAGAAATTCTCTCGATCACCAAACTTTGTTCTTCAATATAAGAATGAATGTTGGTTTCGAGAAGAAGAAAATTCTAGTTTCACATCCAGAATTGTTTTTCAATATTTTTATTTCAAATCCATACTCTTTGAAGTATAAATATGTGAAAAGAAAATTATTATTTTCGTCATGAATGAAACAATACAAACAAAAGTGTTTGCATAAAACTACTCAGGCTAAAAACAAAATGAATTAAGGGAAACTCAAAGTAGGTATACATGTTTCGGGCTGTCTCTGATTTTTGAAGTGATAACTTCTGTTCAATGAAAATCTCACAATAAAGTGTCTGAATATGTTAGTATTGAATTTTCATCCAGTATCGGCCAACTCCATCATATTTCTTATGGGAGGTTGAACCGCTTTGTAACGTAACGCATCAGTGAGTCTAACTTCCTTTCCTCCCCACCTAGCTGTGTGACGATTGTTCAGTTTGATTTTCTTATGGTTCTGGTATATATACCGGGTAGACCAACACAAAGTTAATTCCTTATAGTTGTCGTTCAGCAAGACATAGTTCGAAACCGTCACGTTTTATATTGAGAGTTAGTTTTTGAGCAAATTTCCAGAATTTTCTTTTCTCTTTTTGTCATACCATCATTGTGACTAAGTTATTTTGACCTCAGAAATGAAGTGTGATGAAGAATAACTACATTCAAAAGTTTATTAAATAACTATTCACTCAAACTAGTTCTTTCCCGCTTCTATTTAGTAAATTTTTTTTCAAAGAGGTTTTGGTAGCATTTGAGCATTTAATGTTTCAAAATTCAGCAATAATGCATAAAGAAAATATCTAGAGATTATCATTGGATTCTATCTATCTGGATTCTGGATCAGAAAATATATCATTCAAATACTGATGAAAGGAAGATATCTAATCTTGAATATTACTGGAGTTTTTTCCCAACACCAAACCGTTATTTCAACCGCCCGAAACGTGTTTCGATCACCAAGTGATTATCTTCAAGAAGAAGATCAAACTAAATATACTAAAAAAGTTATCCTTATTGAAAACATAAATACATCTTCTAGGTACCTGCGTCTTAAGTGTCTTAAATTAATTTCACAATATTGCCTTATCTACTATCCTTAAATTAATTGTACAATGTGTCCTTATGTAATAGTCAGGTAAATCTGATAATTGACATATTTTAACAAGCTATATAGTATATTATTGCCATCGTTATTCATAACATTATCATGTTTACTTATTTTAACACTCTCATAGCATCTAGATTCCTGTTGTTGTTAACTTGTCCAACTAATCTTAATGAACTGAATTCTAGATTAGTTAGACAACTTAACATAATAATATTATGAATAAGGATGGTGGACCAATAACTAATAGTATACTACATAGCTTGGTAACCCTTTATAGGTTACTGGTCGATTATTCAAAGAGGTCTAGAAAATCTATTTCCCAGTGACTTTCAGGTTTGAAATTCAACCAGTTTCCATGTTTATCATTTTACAGACGTTTTCTGGTTTGAAAGTAGACCGTTTGTGCGTAACTCCAGGTCAGTCAGTGGTGAAATATTTGACCAGTATGCTCTCAGGTAGAAGCAAATTGATCGCGCGTTTTTCAATTCGCTACAATAATTCTCATGAAGTATTAGTAACAGTGCTGAGTTTTATGTAATAATTATACAAAGTCGTTCTCAAAGAAATATGGATTGAAAATGCCTCCAGGCCAAAATCCATACCAAACAATGACAATTCAACAATTTCGTTTGTTCACTTACTTGATCATCCTGAAATGGGCCTCATCACTGAATATGATTTCTAGATGAAAATCAGGGTCAGTTGTCAAGTACTCCAGAGCCCATTAGCGAACACAATTCATTGTCTATGGTCGTCTACCTTCAGTGACTGGTTTAGTCGAATTTTGTACGGTTGCAGTCTCAAGTCACGATGCAAAAGTCGCCAAGTTGTGATCTGGGAAAGGCCGAGTATTTATGAGCGATGTGAAATCGACTGCCTCTGCACACTCTCACAGACAGCGGCGATGTTTTCGACAGATCTTGCGTTTCGATGTAGAAATGATGGTTTATCATTTGCTGAAACAGTGGACTCAAATTGGTCCACTACATTGCGAATAGTGCTCTTGGTAGGACAAGTATGACGACCGTATGTTGCTTGAACAGGACACCCATTTCGATAAAACAATTTCATCATTTGCTCATATAGTTGAATGATGGTGATTTGATGAAACAGACTGAATCAACGACAACGGTGCAGACCACACGGCTTTTATTCTTTGAAAGCATATTTTGCAATAGAACAAAACCAATGAGGAATTGTATAAGCAGGTCAAGTCTGCTGAGTGTCTACTATGCAATGGCGTATTCACACATTTCTTACAATATAATGTCAATATATGCTCCCCGCATATCCCTAATAATAGTAAAAATGCGAATGTAAGTTTGTTTGTTATGGTTTACTAGGACAACTTGACAAACATAGTTTCGAGATGTATGTACATTGTACATACTTTGTAATGTGGATTACGGTAGTGATGAAATAGAATCATAAAAAGTTTGGGTTAGGATAACATCCATTGATCCATATCATATCATACAATAAGTGATTGAAAATTTTCAGTCGTATCTATTCGTTTCCTAATGGCGTCATCACAATACCATAAATTTTTCGAAGATTCTAACAAATCGTTGCTCGAGAATGATAATTGTTTCAGCACGATGGCAAGACATGTTATCAATGTGAAAGAATTGAATATCATGGAATCTGATAAAGTATTCGACTTCATTGATTGGCATAACAAATGACCAAGGATATAATTCAGATATTGGAGGCGACTCGGACGCAGATGACGCTTTTCCTCATTCTTCGACTCCGAGTGCTTTATTTATCAGAGGATTGAAGAGAAACCTGGAAGATTAAGAATATATAACCCTATAAAGGATTAAAATAATATTTCAATCATCAGATTTACCTGACTATTACATAAGGACACATTATATAATTAATTTAAGACTAGTACATAAGGCAATATTATGAAATTAATTTAAGACACTTAAGACGCAGGTACCTAGAAAAGGTATCTATGGTAAAGTAAGGATAACTTCGTAAGTATGCTTCGTTTGATTTTTCACTTGAAGATAATCACTTGCTGATCGAAACACGTATCGAGGTGTTGAAATAACGGTTTGGTGTTGGTGTAAAACGCCAGTAATATTCATTACTACACTGAAGGATCCAAAAAATGCATCACATGTTCAATCTTGTTAAAATATCAACACATTCACATCTGTTACTGTCAATGCCATTGTCATGAATGTTATTAAAAGGATCCTGATTTATGATCCTAATCATGATATAACTGATCCATCACTCATTTGATAACACAAAAATCGCGATTGGTATTTTATTACCAGTGTCAAATTGCAAGTCCACCGTTTTGAACAAATCAATTCCATTTCATTGAAAACACCGTGTAACGTATAATACGATATAATTTTTCGTAGTAGAGGAAAAAAGGTTTCTTTTTCTATCACTCTACATATTGATAACTCCTGAAAATGTCGCTTCATTTATTATTGTTGACTCTTGTCATACTCCATTAATATACACATAATATACACATAATATATTAATGATTTGTCTTCAACTCTTGAATTTTCGTAGTGCTTACTTTTTGCAGATGACTTAAAACTCTTCAAAAGTATTCAATCTGTTCGAGACTGTATAGGCCTGCAGAGAGATATTGATAAAACCATGGATTGGAGTCTAAGAAATAAATTATATTTCAATTTAAAAAAATGTTCTGTACTCTCAATCACCCGTATTA
>WOGP01002448.1:0-16731 GCA_015342065.1 Leptinotarsa undecemlineata | reverse complement strand
CTGCATGGAATGTACAAAATCGACACTTTCAGATTATTCATTTTAGCCGAACACCTACAGTTTGTAAAAAACTTGATAAAAGAGTAGTTACCTTTTTTGCAAGCTTAGTTCAACCCATAGAAATCTACAGGGTGGTCGAGTGTACCAATTCAATCGAAATTAAACGACCTCATGCATTTATTTTCATGATATTTAGTATGTTATAAAACTATCCCTACAATATACAATAAAATGGATTAACAGGGTCTCTCAGTCAAAAAATCAAACTCTGTTCTACTTTTCCTAGCTTTCGCTACTATTGGAAAGCTTCTTCAGGGCCCACAATTTAATGAGTTGTGAATTTTTTCGCCATTGAATAACATTACTTGAATAATTCATACTTACAGTAAAAATGAGTGAAAAAGAATTGTTGAATATATAAATTGACGAAAAAGTTTAACATATATCGGATTTTTTTGTGGGTTTGACAAATGTCTTACCTTCACATAAATGTTATTTCTCAATGGGTATGATGATTTTATAATTTTTGATTCTAGAGAAAGAGCTATTGATTGATAAAACTTATTATTATGTTTCTGATGTATATAGTTTCAATCAATACAATCAGAATACTCAATAATTTCAACCATTTCAAGAAAAAGGCGTTTGAAATTTTATTATATTATTATTTATTATATTATATTATTGTAATTTGGTTTATGTCCTGTTTCTATAGAATGTTGTGATAATGCACATGATTTCTTATTGAGCTTTATATCACTTTCATGTGAAGTTATTCTATCATTAAGAATTCTAGATGGTGTTCCAAAATAATCCAAGATACAATTGCTACAAGGAATGTTATAAATTACATTCTACTTTTTTGTAGTATCCGTTTTATCTTTGAATTTAGTATTCAAATTATTTATAGTTTTAATATTTTTTTGGCATATTTTGATATTTTCTTCATAATGAAAAAGTTTTATGACATTTGAAGATAAATTTCCAAGGTTAGGTATAGATTTATGAGAAATACTGATAGGTGAACTATCATTACATACATTTCTGTTAATTAGATTGGAATTTGTATTACTGCCAGTGTTGAAAATTATTTTATTTTTTTCTGGGATGATATTAATATGGGATAATATTTTAATACTATGTCACTCAAGGCACTCAATAACTTTCATATTTGTGTCATTTCCTGGACCCGGAAGTCACGCAGGTAGCTATAGCTGCCTCCGAGGTGATTTTGATAGTTTTCTTGTAAACACAAGATCGATCAACTGAAACCACAAATGCGCGGTTGGCTCCTGTGATTAAACATACTTACCCCATTGCAATAAATAGAATTTCTGACCAAATTTGTTAAAGGAATTGGCAATTTCAACGCGGTGGAAAGGGTGCTATAAGAATGGCATGAAGCGTCATATAGGGACCTATTTTTGTAAATGAAGCATACCGTTTCCAAAATGAACAAAGCAATCACTGTTGAAACCTTTTGCTCAACTAATTTGTTCTGCATGAATCACGAGGTTTAATCTCACACATATACCTGATAACCCGTTTCTGCAGTACTAATACAGACAGAAGTGCTGATGAATTGCATACTCCCCAAAACTGTATTCCATAACGTAGGTGAGATTGAACGTGGGCCAAATACACCATTCTGGCAATTTTGATTCCCAAATTCATTGCAGTTCCTCTCACTGCATAACATCTAGAACAAATTTTACTTTTAAGTTGTTTAATATGCTCAATAAATTTGAGCTTGTAGTGAATGTGAATACCTAGAAATTTAGATCGAGTCTCGTTTTTGACCATTAAGTTATCACCAAATAACAGGTCATCAAGAGCACATCTAAATGATAAAATGTTTGTTTTAGTGATACTGGAGTATAGCAAACCAGCATCACACCATTCCTTGATTTTTTTCATATCAGTAGATGTTGCATTGTGTAAATCATTTGAGTTTTTGTTGTTGCACAATATCGTCGTATTATCAGCGAAAAGAGTAAAATTTCCAGAAATGCTCAAATTTGCAATGTCATTGACATATAATAAGAATAAGATGGGTCCCAAAACGGCTCCTTGTGGATAAACACAAAAAATTTCTTTTTTTTTCTGAAAGTCCTGTTGTTCTTATCATTTAATTCCTTCCTGAAAAGTGAGATTCAAACCATTTGAGCGTCATTTCTCTGCAGCCGTATTGGTGAATTTGTCTTATCAAAATCTTATGATTAACGAAATCAAACGCCTTAGAAAGATCACAAAGGCCGCAGCTGCTACACTACCAGAATTAAACTTTGGCATCGTGCGTATTTTTATTGCTTTGAAAAACTGGCTTTCACTTAAAATGTTGTGGTGTTCGCGGGATCATCTGAATATCTACCTTTATATAATGGAAGGATAACGGATGTTTTCAGAAAATCAGGAAAAATTCCATTGTGGAAAGAGGTTTTTATTAGAGATTCCAATGTTTGCAGTTCCTCAATTTTGAATAATTTTTATAGAGATTCCACCATAACCAGTTGCAATTTTATTGTTTATATTCCTAGGAGACATCGTGATGCCATCACGATGTCTCCTAGATTGAAGTAATAAAAGATTTTACAGTATTTAGTAAGATGAATTGTTTTTTTTATGTTAGGAATTCGACCTGATATGTAGGCAGGAGTAATAACATTCAAAGTTAGAAATTGCACATCATAAGGCGAAACCTTGTTAATATTCAGCTCATACGAGTCAAGCCTCTGGACAATGATCTCTCTTGTAAGGTAACATTAGCTGATTACACTGAAATTTGCAAAGGACCAAATCTAACTAAATAGAAAACGGACCGGAAAACAAAGCAATCTGAAATTATTGAATACGATTGGGTGTCAGTCTATTCACATCTGTAAATACTGTTTCTCAAAATCTACGTGGTTATCTATATCTAATCATTATTTACTCTAATTAAGTTCTGTAATTACTATTGCATGAAATGCATTGTGGAATAGTTTGAAATGCAAGTTCAATTGAAAAAGTTACTTTTTTTATATCTGTGTATTATGCATCTTGAAAATATTGAAATATTGTAGAAATTTTACATGTTGAAATAAACTGGCAAATTGGTTATACCAACGCCATTTGAACTCATCGCTCACGTACACAATTTATTATCGTGATTAGTTGTATTGATTTTCATCAAGTAACAATTCATAAGGAATAAATAGTATAACTCAAAAACAAGACAATATAAATCTCCATCACATATTTTGTATTTTCATTTGTGAGAAAACATTTTCATTTATATCATTGTTATTTAAACAACTACATCATTTTTCAACACTTGTACACAATTATGAGGTCTATGTTATCGTAGGTTCAATGTTAACATTTCATTATTTTCATTTTCGATGTGATAAATAATGGGCATTGAGATAAAACCACAAAGCGTTGCCATGAAAATATTTATCTTTTTTTAATTAACTAGCTCACAATAAATCATTTTCAATTAAGATATTCAATCGATTTGTTTTTCTTTGCCGGCTGGAATGAATGTTTAAAAGTCTCTCTCTTCGTTTTGGTGGCCAACATCATAACAACGTGCGACACTCGTATTGATCGAAGGCGTCTTAGGAATACTCGAAAACTTGAACGGTTGCTGCCATCTGCCGACATTTCATGTCAAATCGTGACCGTGTTTCGAAATTATTATTTTGACATGCCAATAGATACACGAGAGTGCATGTAGCTAAGGTTTCAACTAGTCTGTTTCTATAATTATCTTTGAAAACACATGTTGTCTTCATTATTAAATTGGATTTCTGGGATAATTCCATAATTTCTCAGGTTTGCAGGTTATATGGCTTCATTTGAGGTGATGGACACACTTTAAAACTTCTAGAATAAAGAAAAGTAAATCATCTCATCGTTAGTGATGATTATAATTTCTGACGAACACAGGAGAGTTTGAGATATCTCCTTTTCTCATATATGTTCATAGACAGGTTATTGATTTCTAAGCTCTGGATGACTCTAGAGTTACATTCTGCAAAATAGTAGGATGAAAAGCAAACTGAAATGAAAAGAGTGGGAGTTTGAAATTCGACAAATATGACACTGATAGGATATTGGCATAACAGTAATTAATGAGTCGGTTAGCGAAATTGTATTAATTAACAGTAGTTTCTGTGAAATTTGAGTAACCTGGGTGCTCCAGAACCTGAAGCACCCACTCAGTGGAACAAAGAGAGATCAGCCAAACTTCTACAATTTCTTCACCTACACAACTCCATCTCATTGTTAAATAAAAGCAAAACATTCGCAAATGTAAGAATATAATTTGGAGAATGTAGGAAATCATTTTGATGACGTACGTGTGTGTGTGTGTACTATGTTTTACGTGTGTGTTCTTTATGTTTCTTATTGTTCCTAAGAACCCAGTAAAGAGTAATTAAATTCAGGTCTGCTAGCTAAGCCAAATAAGCTGAATAACTAGTTTTATTGAGCATATACTGTGAAACAATCTTACTTCATGTGGTTCTTGTTTTTCTGATCTTCCAACATTGTATTTTCCTGTACTATTTAACATATGTTCGTCGTATTCTTCAGACTTTTTAGTGCAATGTCTGCAGCTGAGATCTTCATGATACATCCCTCTGAATGAACAGGTGTCAAAAATGTAACTTTGTAATTATTCCAGGAATTTTCCATCATCCCTTCTGAATTAGTCCATTTTTGCGCCCCTATTATTACAAATTGTGTGGTTTGGTTCTAATAGGTCCCGCTTTTCCAAAATAGGTAAATCTGCACCCCATCTATTTTTTTACTTTTAAAGTAAAACACCAAGAGCAGTTCTAAAAATCTGTATAGTCACATACATACATAGTAAGTATAGTCACACTAGAAGGATGGCTATTTAAACATTCGAAGTGGATGCTAAAGGAGGAGAGGGTGGGAGTATCAAAGTTGATATTTTGACCCTCCGACCTTGTCTCAGAACGAGTTTGGGCATTTTTTGGTACCTCTACTTGAGTGCGAGGTATTCCCTTTTGGAACTATTGAGTTAAAAATATGCTATCTCTTATTATTTTCCAGTTACTTCATTGAGAGAACAGTTCAAAATTTTTCAAGCTTTGTTACACGAAAAACTCGATGACGAAATTGGCTATTGAAGTTCAAGTCATTGGAGTTCAAAAATATTTGCCCCTATACGGGCAAACAAATTACCAAAAACATTATCTGTAATCGTAACCAATGTTTTTTCTGAACTTCAATTTATTGAATACTTTAGTGAAGAAAAGTTTCTTCAACCAAGCAGTCCATATTATGTCTGATTATGTTGTACCGCAATCATTCAAACACCACCTCTATAAATTTTCGTGTTATTAGCACACAGCCGCAAGTATCACATCAACCAGACCCCAGACAAATAATTTATAGGAGCATTTAGGGCATGGGCTGCTCACTGGAGCCTAGGCCGATGTTTTTACGTGGCATAATATTCTGAAATCAACAGGTATGAGCGTTGTGTAACGGTTCGTCATTAGTCCAGCGGTTTTTCGATAGATGGCCTTAAAATGACCGAACTGATGTATATATTATTCTGCCTACAGCGGGTACAGGGTGCTGTGATATCGATCTGTTTTAGACAGATCAGACAAACTATATGCAGTGTGCTTTCCAAAAAGACATCTGATAGGTTTCAGAGAGGTTATATATTTTTAGAATTATTATTTGGTTTATGATTACAAATAGTGAGAAAGGTGACGAAGTGAAGCACATTATATTGGAAATAAATTCTAAGGATCTAAACAAGCAAAGGAATTTCATATATTAATTGAGAAAAGTTGATATTTTGATGAGAATTTAGATATTGTAGATTGATCTTAGATATATATCATATATGTACAAACAAAGATGAATATCAGCGTTTTGGTACATTAGAAATATAAGTTATGGAAACCTTACTGGGCGACAATTATTCTGACAATATCTAGAGAAGTAATCCAAAAAATAAAAAATGTGGGAAACTTCGAAGTGAAGAAAAAAAAAATTAGGATAAACTCTTTGCAAAAATGTGTAGATCATGAGGAAGAAGTTTCTTTCAAATATAAACTGGAAGATAGAGCTCTTCAGAAACAACTACTTTCATATAAAACAACTATTTTCATATAAAACAACTACTTTCATATAAAACAACTGCCTTTCCATATGAACATTGAATTACACGAAAGTAATTTATTTTTATTCAGTTCGCGAAAAGAGCAGAACTGCCGTTTCAGTGACACGAAGTCGTAATTTTATACGAGAAATGCGTGTGTTTGTTTCTTAAAGTTCAAAAAGGTGCTGTTGAGGAGTTGAAGAGAAATGTTTTCAACTCGAATTTTTGAGACGTATACTATTGAAGAGGATAGTGTTCCATGTAAGTAAAATTTCATATCAATACTCTTTCGTATATTATGTTGTGCAACGTTCAGATGATTATATATGTTACAGTCCCATAACGTATGTTTGTGGTACAAACTAAATAGAAAAAAGTGATTTTAATGTAATTTAATAATGTTCATTTGAAAGTAGTTGTTGCGAATGGGACTTTTCTTCCACTTTGTCTTTGAAACAAACTTCTGCGCTTAATTAACACATTTTTGCAACAAGTTTAATTTGTAGTTGATTTCATTTCTCCTTCCTCGGGAAGTTTTTAATTTTTTTTTATTTGAAGATGGAAAACTTAACATGCGTTTTTTACATCTTTAGAAAAAATTTTATTTAGAAATGGTAAATAATTTCAATATCATAGTGTTACAATGAAGTGAATTCCATTATATATCTGTAGTACATCGCCATCCGCCTCGTGCTGTCTCTTAAATACGTCAGTCCTTTAAATAGGTTTATTCCGTTAACCAGCTACGACCCCTACGAACGACAACTCTCAGAAGTCGAAACATGTGCGAGGACTTACCTTTCAACGTGTGATTCTTAACACGGGTTGGACGACAGCAAGTGAAAATCGATCGGTCAGCTTGAGGCTTGAACCACCGACCAACACAGCAGTCGATTTGAGCGAGTGAACAAAGCACCCACGTCGTACCGCCCGGTTACTGACCGACCATGCTTGGATACATTCCCAATTAAATTCTTTTCATAACCCTTTGTTGATAAAGATAACTTTTTTGTTCAACAAAATGTGGTCCTAGATTATTTACTGAATTTTCATTATCTGAAAATAAGCATCTTCTTCATGTGGATATTACAATTTCATCATATTTTTCCATTGCAAACTCAATTGAATATTCAAAAGATGCGAAAAATCTACTGGTTGGAAGGACAATTTCTGCCTCGATTCTGCCATTTGTTTAGTTAAGTTAGGTTAGGTTAGGAAGTGAATAATCTTTCAATGATATCGTTTATTATTATTATTATTTCATTTTAGTAATTGTATCCTAACTGGACGTAAATATAGCTAATGATGAAATCTGAAAACGACTTGTACACTTTCACAGTATTCAATTCGTTCGTAATTGTTTTTCAGAAAAACGGAAAATTCAAAGTTTTCTAAGTAAATAATTTGAAATTGTTTGATAATGTCGATTTCCTGGAATCCAAATGTAATGAACCAAGTGTGCTACCGTCAACAAAGCAAATTTAGCATCCTCAGGAGAAGAAAATTGGTCTCTAGTCTAGTATCTACTCTAATTCATCCTTATATACTAAAATTTGTTACAACACAGGTAACAAATTTTAGTATATAAGGATGAATTAGAGTAGATACTAGACTAGAGACCAATTTTCTTCTCCTGAGGATGGTAACTTTGTTGGCGAAACGCGCGTCGAGTGCAAAAATATCAGTTTGGTGTTTGGGTAATTGATCAAAGAAGTTATTCGATAGTCAGAATTATTTGTAACTCACTTGTACTAGTTCAACATTTTCAGCTCTTAATATAATCTCTACACTTCGAGGCACGCAACCTCTAGGAAGTTCAGCCTGTGTTTCCTGTATCCTTACTTTTTGAAAATCTACAAATGTAGATTTATCAACATTCAACATAAATCTTCTTCTGTTATTACAAACTGGATTTCTACAAATTGTTGGATTCGTGAACTGCAAAAAATATGTGTCATAAGTCTAATGACTATTGAGGAGAGATAATGTATATGAGTAAATAATTATTTCAAAATTAAATCTCCAAACATGCATCTATCCCAACGTTCCTACACAGTAGAATCTGGTTGATGCCTGACGGAAAACAACTTTCCTTGGGTAATACCACGATGGATATTGAATTGAATCCAATAGACATTCATGCAAGCTCCCTCATAGAGGTTCGTGTTGCAGATGCCTCTCGGTCATTCAGCAGCAGGACCATGCTGACATTTTTTGAGAAAATCATCTACAGACTGGTTTCAAGGTATTACCTCTCATCGGTGCAAGAAAGATCCGATACATATAAATAATAAATATTTCCAAATGAAATCTCTAAACATTAATTTCTCCCAACATTCCTACACAGTGGGATCTGGTAAATGCCCATTGGAAAACAGCTACTTCTCTGGCTAATGCCACGATGGATATTGCATTATATCCAACAGATATTTATGCAAGTTAACCACATAAGGTAGTCTAGGAAATTCAAGCTATTGGCTGGGGAAATAGTTATTTTTTTGGTAAGCATCAACTAAATCCTACTGTATAGGAATGGTGGGAGAGATAAATGTTTTGAGATGTTATTATATTTTTTTCTTTAGAATTTGATGCTGATGAAAGTTCTATATGATAAACTCAAAAATAAATACAAAAACAGGAAGAAAATATTTCAGTTTTGAAATTCTCCTCTCGAAATCAATTTTTAATACTCATATTAATAAGTGTGTATATCAAAAACATTTATAAAAACGGGATGGACATCAGCTCACTGTTATCAATAAATAATAAAATGTGACAATTTTAAATGGAACATGCACCAGTAGTATCATATTGAATTAAAATATAACAATCAACATTTATTTCTCAGATGTGCTTATCAAAAAATTCAATTATGGTATTTCAATCTAGAGCTTTGAGACAATCAAAATTATGGTTACCTTAGTAATTATAAATGACTCCTGAAAAGTACCAAGGAATATTTCTTAATAATACTTGATACTCTCAATGTACCATTTGATAAATTATATAGATGTATCTACATCATGGAAATATTTATCTACTTATGGTGAAAGTGGGATTTTCCTAATTATGAATACATATTTTCATTTCGATGGAAGAAGCTAAATATAATTTTGAAAGTGTCTTAAGTACATTCTGCTCTTACAATAGATTTATTAAGTTGAACTGAATGTCATTTATGAACAGTACATGATTAATATGTGACATAAAGATACATACACTGGCAAAGATTACTATTTCAAATTAAATTCGAATCATCCACTTTTCCCAGCTTTTCTACGCAGCAGGATTTGAGATGTAATCCAATGTCTGTAACCATATTAGCCATATAATTAGTTGCTTGGCATTTGCGAGATTGTGCTGTTTAGGAAAGCTGCGAGAGAATTAGTTGTAATATATGAAAGAGTACTGATGTAAAATTTCACTTATATGGAAATCTACCATCCTTTAGGTATACTTCTCGATGTTACAAGTACTACTTGCACAAGGAAACAACTTTATCACCCGAAGAGACAAATTTACTCGTAGGTGTTCATATATATTTGTATTCCTAGTGCTTCTAGATGACCATCAGCGCTAAGACAGTTTGATGAAGGCTGATATTCATTGTTTACTGCTAAACCTTTTTACTCCAACAGATGTTTGAATAAGCGAATTTTCTTACAGATTTTAGAAAGATGATCACTGTAAAACACCTGTAGATACAACAAATTTATCAAAAATTCTTCCATTAATAATCATAACTGAAGGTAACTGAAAAGTATGTCAATACGAGGGTTGCCTTTTATGTTTCGGGATTTGGCAACCCTAGTGTTGCAATCTGGCAACTGACAGCTCTATCGTAAAGTTGGACATTTTTGAACTTATAGGTACTTAGAACGTTACGACATACGCGCGCTATTTGTGTTGTTTACAGTAACTTAAAAGATTCATTGTGCGTGAACATTTTCATGCGATTATTTTTCACAACTTTTGATGTGGAATAACTCAGCAACAATACATGGGTGAACTTAATTCAATTTTTGGCGATGAAGCTCCATCAAGTATCAGTGTTTGATGGTATAGTGAGTTCAATCGTGGTCGTAGTTCATTCCAAAATGAATTTTGTGAAGGTTGTCCAAAATCAGTTGTTGTTCCGAAAATCATTGATGCCATTGTAAGATCGTCATGTGACCTATCGTGAGATTGAGACAACTTTGGGCATTAGTGGGACCAGCATAAACTCAATATTGCATAAACATTTGACTGCCAAAAAAATTTGTTTGCGTTGGATACCACACAATTTGTAAATCGCTCAAAAAAAGGGTCATGTCGATTGGTCAAAGGAAATCCTCAAAAAATACGATCGCGGTGCTTCGAAACACGTCTATGACATCTTGTTTGTGCACAAAGCACTTCCAAGCAAATGGTCGCCTGTTTTTCTCAGAAAAACTGGACATGTCGCAACCATACCACTAGAACTATGCAGAACAATCAATTCTGAGTGGAACACAACTATTTGTTTGCCAGTTGTGTTCCAAAAATCAGGAAAACCAACATATCGGCTCAAACAACTGCATTTCTGAGCACCCAATACATTGATTTGATGAATCATCTGCCGTATAGTCCTGACTTGGCACCGAATGACTACTTTTCATTCTTGCACGTATAAAACAAACTGAGAGGTCAAAGTTTTTCGACACCTGAAGAAGGAGTTGCTGCATTCAGGATGCATGTTTTGGAGATACCTCAATCAGAGTGACAAAAGTGCTTCGACAATTGGTTCAAATGTATGCAAAAGTGTATAGATGGGGAATATTTTGAAAAACAATTTTAACAATATTTGTTTTTGTTCTCTAATCCCGAAATATAAAAAGCAACCCTCGTATTCTATCCAATCAGATTAAATTTTTAATTGAATTATATTCTTGCCTGTTGATCACGAATTTCAAGTCAAAACTTGGGTTGCAGTCTAATTTAAATTGAAAGGCCACTCAAAAGTAAAAAAACACATTTCAGGAGCACAATTTTTGTAATATAAACTCATGAAATGACACCTTTTTATTACAAATGCTGTGGAGGTTAAGTGGTAGAACAAACCTGTAGTGTTCTACACTGCAGTTTTGAACTTCGCCTTTTTGGCTGTTTAATTCTATTTTGCCCAATAAAGATCATTGTAATTATTATTAATGCACTGGCTACTTTGGTTTTTTCCATAAAAAAAGTTATACTACTACATACTGTTATAAACACAATTATTCCTGAAACCGAATGATGCTTGTATGAGGGACTTTTATATTAGTTTTCTTGGTAGTATAACAAAATTGAAGGGTTATCTAATAGATAAAGAATGCCACTCTTTTTGTCTGTTAGAATGAGACTTCTACAACTGATTCCATATTCGTAGTTTCTGGTATGTAACATTTAAGAGAAGGCTTAATTCAATAGTTGTACCTAATAGCGAGAATGAACATGTAAATTCTTATAGGGCAAGCTAAGAACATTTTAGAAAATTGGCAACAACTTCTATTTCTTGAGTTCGGCTATATGATATTGTCATAACAACAAAAACTTTAATGAATGAAGAGTGTTATTTTTGATGAAATAGAAATTTTTATTATTCAAAAATAAATCCGAGTGGCAAGTTTTGACTTCAGATTTGTGATTAGTGATTGAAAATACTCAAATACATTTGGTTCCTCTGTTTGAGTGTTGAATAAGGAACTGAAAAACCTGAGTAAGATTAAAACTATTCAAAATAAAAATATACCTTGAACTGTTGTTCTACGTTTTTTATGACAGTCTGACAATCTAAACAAGTGAAGGTTCCTGAAATCAGCTCAGGATGTACTGGATGAGTGCGAATAACTTGTCCAGATATTCTGACGAGAGTACCAATTTTATCAGTTTTGAGTTCTCTAACAACATGCCTGGTAGGCACATCAACAAAGCTTATGAAACATTGTTTCTCCTTCTTGAGGCCGGCCCTATCTTTAACATAGTTAGCGACTGCTTGGCAGAGGTGAGGATATATTCTGTAATACTCTTCAATGATTGTTGTAGCAAGATGTTGGTTGTACTTTTCTACATCATCGAAACTTATTTCAATAGTGCTGCGTTCTTCATTTTGGAGTTCTTGGGCTGGCTCTAGATACTTGAGCTCCCCATCTTCTCTGAATCTGAAATTTAGTTAACATTCAAGTTAACATAAACTTTCATTAAACAATCTTACTCGTCCAAGAAGTCCTGAAAAAGTTTCTGACAGCGTATTCCTATCTCATCTCTATGCTGCCTCTGTCCTATATTTATATCAGCTACATCCATAACAGAATCTTGAATTCACTTTTCAAAAAGAAACAAAAGAAGCAAACATAAACACCCTCAAAATGCACACATAATCAAACCTCAAATATTCAACAGGTTTTGGCGGGAAATGCCTTTCTTCTTCTTCACTTTTCTACAGTGTATTCTTATTTTTATCGACCTTAACAACAGAACTCGTTTCAAGATGCCAAAATACTCTTTTAAGGGGTTCTAAAAAATCGTTGATTCCGAAAAATGGCGACGGGGTTTCATCGAATTTATTTGATATTTTATTTTATTTATATTTATTTGATATATGAGCATATACATTTATTATTATGAAAATATTTAAATTTTCTGATTGATTTGGCCGTTACTGATGAATATCCTCCGTACTTTCATGAACTACACCTCATCACATGTTTCACTAACACATTAGCTTTTTCGTAGCGGAACGTACTTTTCACTATAAAAAAGCTACTGTGTTAGCGAAACATGTCATGATATTTTTCAAATAAAGTTTGTGGAGATCAAATCGTAAGGTGTAGTTTATGAAATGAATATTTTAAATCGAAATGTTATATCAATGTTATTGGCATATTAGTTTTAATCAATATTTTTTATTAAATACCCAAACGCACCTGTAGATAGAAGATATTGCTCTTCCATCCATGATATCAACTTGATAAGTGTAACCTCTGGTGTGAAATGAATCTATTGAAAACACTCCTCTCTCTCCCAGAACTAACACAAGATATTATCATCAGAAGAAACGCACGTTGAGAAACTGCATTCTTTTTCTGATAAGGGAATGGTGTTTTCAAATGATTTCAATTTCGAATATTGAATTCGTTTCATTCATTGACCAAATCTGCAACATTCGACAAGAAAAATTGTCAACCACATAGGGAAATAATCTCAAACTGTTATACATCAGCTTTTAAAAAAATATTAGTATAATAATAAAACGACTTGGATAATAAAGCAAAATTACAAAACAGTAGTCCTGATGATGGTATGGTGCTGACATAATTTACAATTTGCAAGTCATAACATAAAACTCGAAATCTGTAACATTCAGCTAATAATTCATAGGTATAAAAAGTAATGGTAATGAAAAGTAATCATGTGAAAATATCAAAACGAATTTTGAAAGGAATACGAAATATCACCGTGACCCCTATCGGTATTATTACATTAGTTACACACACAGTTAATCATCCGTTGGAAAATAACAAAGGAACAATGACACCATCTTAAAATCCAGAATACAATTCAACCAGCATTCGTTAATAATAATAGGTGAATAATATCCAGTTCACGTTTTCAAAAGGAATTACTGGTAATATTCAATTGGAATTAAACTGCATTTCCATTCTTTTGATGATCACTTTCTCACTATAACAAAACACTATCTTTCAACACACGTTTGATGATGCAGCAGAAAAAAAGGTCATCAGGAAATTCCAAACATCAGTCTATTTCATCTCCTGAAGACGCCACCTTGGCTGGTGATACGCGTGTCCAGAAGATTATTGCAGTTCTGGTGTTTGGGAGCAACTCTTGTTTTGAATTTATTCTGCGCCAGAAGTTTCAGTTTTAACTTTCTAATTTTCGCGTACATAGAAGTTTATTTAAACGGGATCTTTTTTGTTTTTATATCTTGGATATTGTATTCGTTTAGATACCCGTATATGCTTGAATAGTTTTAAATGATCTCACTATTGATAATTTTATGTTTCATTATAATACAATTTGAAATTACATGTTTCTAACAACGTCATGTCAACTGTCTCCAGTGTCTCCGCTTAGGAAAATACCACTGTTGCCAGTCTATAATATTAAGCCTAGTGTTTATTGAACAACAACCTCTCAATAATCAAGCCTTATTGGAGATTTAATATTTTTACCAGCTCTTAGATTGTACGGAGGTTCAATGGAGAGATTATCATTTTTGTGGTCTCTAGAATGACTACATATTTCTACGTAGTTCTCAGGAAACAGATTTCGATAGTTTGCAATCTACAGATCTTTATTTTTCTAATTCTACGCAGAAGCATTTTTTATTGAATATAACATTGCCAAGGCACAATGTATGAAACTCTTATTTAGTTTGAAAATGAAGGCATTATTGGAAACAAATTTACACATAGTCATTCAGACCATTCAGATTTTGTATCAACGCATATCAAAAAATTCAGTGCCAATTTGATTTAGGTATTTACTATCGACACCGTATAGAAGTAGAAGTTTACTTCTATACGGTGACATCGATGATATGGAGCTTTAGAAGAGTTTGACTGATAAAACGCAAACATTTCACAACTAGATAGATGAAAACTGATGGGTGTTTCTGACGGTCAATATGTATAACAAAGTGAATGGTGAAAACCGCATATCGATATACATCATCTTTTCAGAGTTACAGCATGTTTTTCGAAAATGTCCATTTTCGAATAGTTGCTTTAATTTTTTTTGTCAAAAATTTATTGTTTCTATGGAAACATTTTCTAAGAATTTTTCTACGTAGAATTCAATGGTGCAAAAAAACTCTTATTTGTTCGATTGAGATATTGATAGTTATTGATGGAAAATAATTTTTTTTTTGAAACACCCTGTATATTCCTGCATATTTCAATAGAGCCTTTTTTACATATAATTAATTCAATGGTGTAAAAAACTCTTATTTTTTCAAATGAGATATCAATAGTTATTGATCATTGAAATTCAAAGCTTTTAGGTTTTTCATGTTGACTTTGAAACGCATACTTTGATTAAGTAAACTTTGGACGACGCGACGCAGCGATAAAACAAAGAAATTGTTCAGTTAGTAGCTATCAAATATTGGGAAAGCTTATCACAGCAGTAATTAAAACTGATAACAGTTTACACTATATTTACCACCAATAAGTGAAACTTCAACAATAATAATAATGAAAAATAACAAACAATAAAATATACTTCTTCAGAGAAGGTGTTCAAAATGTCTACCAGCTTCTTCTACTCCCAAGCGACGCCTTTTCTGAACGCTTTTTGCCGAATTAATTTGTACAAGAGTAGTGAGAGAAGCAAAACTTTGAATCACTGCCGCTTCCAATTCGTATCTAGAATTGGTAGACAATTTAAAAATGAAATCTTTCAACCTTTCCTAGATGGCTATGGTTGGCTATCGAATTATTAACAAAATTTGCAGCCACAAAATTGGCGACAATTACAGTGTTGTGAGGTGAAGCCTCGTCTTGTTGAAAATATATTTTTCTGAGGTTCATTAGTGGCAATTCATTAACAGGCGGTTCAGTATTTTGCCTTAAAATTTCTAAATACCTCTGAGATGTGAGAGTGCCATTATAAATAAACGGCCGATAATTCTACACCTACCCGCACAGTAAATCCAAAGCATCCTTGGCTTCTCTGCTTTACAACAGAATGAGGATTTTGTTGTGCCTAAATATGTCTAAATACAATTTAACGAAAAATCAAGCACTTGGTTACAACTTTCCAAGAACCACTGGCAAAAAGCCACGCGGCGTTCAAAATCTCCTTGTTTGAGTTGATAAAATCTTCTGGTGCTGTATGACTTGAATTTGTGTTTTTTCAAAATCCTCCTAACGTTAGTTCTTAGTAGGCCTGTTGATATTATCAAATTCACGTTGACGTTTGGGGATTATTTTCAATAGCTCCTAAAACGATTATTTCTTTCAACTCCTTATATCCATGTGTTTCATTTAAATTTGTCAATTTTTTTTCAAATTGACCACAATCAATAGGTTGTAACGCAATCTTGCGAAAATGTCTCTAAAATATTGTTTTCTCTCTGGATACTTCTCGTGATACAAATTGTTTGCTGCTTTTGCATTTTCTCTGGTTGGTATAAAACAGACTATCATATCCCATTTTTCATAATTCTAATACTTAATGAGCCTTTTTCCTGAGAATAGTACAGCAAACGTGTCACGAGAAGCAGCACTAGTAGTAGGGACAAACAAAAAACTATTCACATGTAAAACAGTGTTATTTACGTAGGTAGGTAATATTAATTTATTATTTAAAAATATGAATCTGATATAAAAATTATTTTGTGCTAGTATAATGCCAACAAAGCATTGCTTGAATTGAAGGGGTTATATTTTTAGGAGTGATTAATTTTTGGGAAAGAAAGTTTTTGGTTTTCTACTACTCTATCTTGATACAAAAAAGGATAAGGAAATCTTCCAAAGATAGGAAGGAAGTAATCAATTTGCAAATAAGTAACTCTATACATGGATGTGTAGATCATGCAAAGAAGTAACTTTCAGACACAAACTGAAAGAAAGTCCTCC
>WOGP01002447.1:0-16735 GCA_015342065.1 Leptinotarsa undecemlineata | reverse complement strand
TAGCACCTTCAATAAAACAATACAGACGACACCAAGTGAAGTTTTAGTTGGGTTTCAATTGAACTTGGGGAATGACCGCTATGTCACTCATGTCCACAAACCCCCAGCGATTGGGGTTCGTGGACATAGAAATAGAGTATTCGTTTGATTGATGTATGAGTGATGTTCGATGTAATGTACCTATTGCAATTGTTTCATTATATAACCTAAACGTTTTCATTCATATTAACTATAAGTATTTTTATTGTGAAATCTGTAGACAATTATTCTAATGCTTTTTTTGTTCATGCCCGATGTTTTTATCTATAATGACCATATATGATTTGTTCTGATATCTGTATGGGATTTTTCTAGTGCTTTTTTTGTTCACACTGAAAAAAAAACTTCATTTTTATATTTCATCAACATTCCAATAATAAAAACAACCATCTTGATAGAGTGGTGCGGATAGAGTCGGCGAAGATCAAAGAGAAAATCTCGATATTTTATTCGTTTTTCCTCCTCTTTTCGGACGAAATCCGTCCCGCCAGGAGCTGAAAACTCCATGACCAGTATCGTCTTGCTCTGGTGGTAGAGAAGGACTACATCATGCTTATTAGCTTTTATGAGCCTGAGAACAGATTCAATGTTCCCCGGAGCGTAGGGCAACAGAGGTGTCTCGTCAATACCATAAGAGTGCCTTAGATGGTACTATATCACTCTTAGGGCCGCGTTATATCGATGAATATAGGCCGAGATCGTATATGCTGGACATGCTGATACCAAGTGCATTAGGGTCTCGAGCGCCTTGTGGCAGGCCCTGCACCATGTGTCAGGAACCTCTATACCCGTCACGCGACTGCGGTAGACTAAGGTGTTGAAGACACCATGCTGGCAAGCCATGATGAACCCCTCAGTTTCCAACTTCAGCCCACTCGGCCTGAGGAAAGCGAACATCAGGCTCTTTGATAAGCCAAGGTCTTCAATGTTATTGAAGAAGACCCCATACATTGACTCATCCTTGTGTTTTCGCAGAAGTGAGGTGATCTCTGCTGCTCTTATATGAGCTATTCATTGACCGGGTTTCAGCTCGGTGACAGAGTTGTAGTCACCTTGTTCAGTGTCGAAAACTATATCGAGTTCATCAGCTTCTCGGGCAGCTGCCCTGAAGAGAAATGCTGCAATTTCTGCTTTCTCATGGTCATGTACCAATCAGAGAAGGGGATCCGAAATCCTGACGACTTTACAGGCTGTATCCAGTACCATTCTGTCATGTAGATACTCCAAACTCAAAAGTCCACGGCCTCACTGTTGTCGGGGGGAGTGCAACTATCGAACGGATGACTTGAGATGCAAACTTCTATGGTGATGCATCATTTTTTAGTTCTTCACGTCGAGTTGATACAGCTTCTCCCGAGTCCACTTCACTACTCCAAACAAGAAGAGTAGGATTGGAACGGCAATCATATTTGTTCCAGCAACTTTGTTCTTCTCCAACAGTTCCGATGACCAGATCTTTCGGAGTTTGTACTGATACTGGCCACGAAGAGACTTCTTCACTGCTGTTACCTCTTGTGAGTGGCGTTGTTCCACCCCGAGATAAGTATACGTCTCTCCGGCATCCAGATGGTGTAGGATGCTTTGATCTAGGACCTGCACATCCTCTCCGTAGTCCCCAGAGCACGTGACTGGTACGTAAAAAGAAGTGACCTTGAAGTGCGTTAGTACCCGCCTTATTCATCTACCAGAGCAGCATCTGTTTCTCCCCCGCCGAGAAAGCCCTGGCTGTTGAAGATATAACGGAGAGTCAGTTTTGATTTGATGTTGATCCGGATAATGATATCGACCGTGATAATCGGCTGGAGCATCGGGTTCGATGTATCTTCAGGGAAAAATGATGATGACATGATTCGTCCAGCTTCCAAACCCAAGAAAGTTCCAGGAGTTGATTCAATCGAGTTGTTGAAGTAACTCCCCGAGAACTTCATCAGATATTTGTTGGATATAATCCAACATCGTCCTCAGATACTTTCCTTCAAAGACGAAAGCATGCTGTACTTGTCATGATTCTGAAAGTGGGTCAGAACACGCTTTTTTCCTAGAATCATCATCTGATCAGTCTACGTTGCTCAACAACTGAGTTGGCTGAACGTGTTGTGTAACAAAGGGTAACCAAAGAAATTATAGACGAAAATATTCTGCCAAGAGTGCAACCTACACCAAGCTGTAGGCCCTGAGACTGGTCGAAAATTTCATCACAGAGCTAAATAACAAGAAGACAGTCCGTCTTGTACTCCTGGATATTTCAAATGCCTTTGACCCACTCTGGCACAAATGCCTGCTATATAAACTCCTCGACTCCAATCTGCCTCGGAACCTAGTTCAGTGAATGAAAGGCAGAACATTTCAGAAACGAGGTGAAGAAACCCTGTTTCCTTTCAGAAAATTTCAAGCTGGAATGCTTCAAAGAGCTGTTTTGTCTCCACTATTTTATAGCTTTCCCGTGAGCGATCTTCCAAGATTCAATGATACGGCTCCTCTCACTTCTTTCAAGGGTCAAGCGTTGGCGGTTGTCTATGTGCAACATGCATTGGACGTCCTCGATCGCTGCTACATCGACTGGAAGATTCGGGTGAATTCAGATTACACTCAGGTAATAGACTTGCGGAAACGTAACGTTTCTCCAGCACCAGAGTCACGATCTCAGGCAGGAAGATTGAATGACAACCGCGAGTCAAGTAATTATGTATTTGGATTGATCTCCGACTCACTTGAGCAAATCAAATTAACAACATCAATAGCAAGTGTCGGTCGAGGATAGCCAGGCTCTATCCACTGGTCAATGGACAGTCAAAGCTCAACCTCAGAAATAAGGTTTTACTATACAATGCGATGTTCAAGCTTGTCATTATATATGCCATAGGCGCTTGTAGACAAACCACCCTGTCAAATCTTTCCACTCCGGAAATATAACGAAATAAGATTCTTCGGATGCTGGTGAATGCTCCATGGTTCGTGCGGAATGAAGCTATCTGCAGAGATTTGGCGCTATCGACTATGAAAGAGTCCATTCAGTTGAGGAATCAGAGGGTTTTCGAGTCAGCGATAAATCATGATAACATCTTAGTCAGGGAAGCTATAGATGACCCCAGCCGATTCAGAATGCCCCATCGTTCATTCAATACCACAGTCAGGAAGGGGTACACAAGGCCAAAGAGGCATAGAAGTCACTGACCTTTATGTCGCAACCAAACACCTTTAGTTTTTGATCATTCGTCTTCCTGACGAACCTCACTCGAAAGGGTAGGGGACAATTTTTGAACCGATCAATGCGAAAATGACTCTGCTGGTGAAACAGACAGATGTCTCAAGGATCATTTCTTTTGATCTCGATATACTAGATTCACTCTTTACTACTCGATAGACTAGATCATCACGCTGACATCACGAAGTAATATCAAACTTTCATAAAAAATAACAGAGAAAACGCTCTCCAGAATGTCAATGATGATCTTGATTGATCAAATCTCACAGTTGCTCATGATTTCAAACTGATCACGTGTAAATCTCAATTATCACGCAAAATAGGTGAAATCGAAGTTCTTGGCTATTTACAACTTGGAGATGATATACTTCAGAGAGTAAATGGAAGTATTCATGAGTATACTGAATAACACTTGCTGCAAAATTTTTTATACCACTGATATTGAAAAAATTGTATATATTACTGGTCTTTTTTTGATAACTTGAGTAGCACAAAAATACTGTTGCCAAATTATCGTGAAGTTGAGCTTGACCAACTGAAGTATCAATGTAGGTGACTTCATTCATGTATTCAAAAAATTCAACCCCTCTTCAATAATGGAAAAATAACAACTACGAATGAGTATCGATATTTGTACTCGATATGGAGGTTCATGAAGCATAATGAATAGTAGCAATAACAGTCGATTGTACTGACAATGAATGCACCGGCTTTGATATTTGTCTCAACTGTACACAATATAATGTTATGGTATAGCTATGTCAAAAAATATTCGAATTGAAGTATCGTTACGCGGAAAAAGTGATAATATGGAATACGTACATCTGTAGCTGTGAGAAAGAAGGTAAACGGTACCATTCCTGCGAATCCAATGAGCAGGAAAAAGGTCATGATAAAATAATATTTGTCTTCTGGAGGTGGTGCTGGTGGATTCTTCAGTTTCTGGGAAAACCTTTCCATGGACAGAAGAGAAACTGTAATGAATGAATGTGATATAAGTAATAACTATGATGATACACTCATTCATTTGATCATCTTGTAATGATTAATATATAGGTAGCCTCAGGAAAACAAGACTATTCCATTAAAAATTGGGGATGAAATTTCAGTCACAAAAGTTAACACACAAGGTGTTCGTATAAAGTCTTTCTAGAATGTGTTAAGTTGATTTTTTTGTCACAATGCCAAACAAAATTGGTGATCTCCAAAGAGATTAGATGAAGATGTGTAAAATGAAAGTGCTAACAAAAACCATTGAAGAAAATGAGTAATTTTGAAAGGTAAACTATGAGAAAGTTCAGAATCAGGCATTGACCGAGTTGAAAAAACAAAAATTTGTGCTTCTAATAAATCGAAAATCTTCTGCAAAGATGCTCTCAGGTTCTCAACTCTTCCATCAGTCAACAAAATACGTATAAAACCTCCAAAGAACGGAAGAAAAAGTTACTACAGTGAAAAATCCTTCATTAAGATATGTATTGTTCACAGGAATTTCTCAGAAACGAACTGAAAGAAAAACTATTCCAAAACAACTGCAGCTTGTCAAATATAGGAAGTGTTTCAAGAATTCCGTTATGGACCCTCCCACTAGATCTGCTTTCGTTAGAAGACAGTGCGAGTAAGTTGAAGAAAATAGAGGGAAAAAGATTTCTCTAGTCCCTTCCTAGATTTGACAAGCTGTACTCCTTATGGCTTATGAATAACATTCGATTTATACTATAACCATTCGTTATATAATCGAAACAGACATCATTCTCAGAAACATTGTAGGTACAATGTAATATATGAAACGATATCGAACTGAAATGTTATACACATGAAACAATATCATATTCAATGGTGTACTTCGAAGAATACTTGCCAGGGAAAGTACCCATTCATTCCATAACACCTTGATGTCACCGGTAAAGACAAATCTCCTCTTGTAAGCTTGAGTTATACACGTTACCTTCCATACTAAATGAACTAGATTTGGTTTGAATGAGTACAGATTACTCCGCCAAACCTACAATTCAGACTGAAGTTGAGAGCAGATAATATGTCAGCAGATAATGTCTGATCCAAACTCTAAACAACCGATGGATGTATCCACAGAAGACCTAGACAATTCAAAACAGGTATTCAACCCCAACATCAAAAACAACGAGAAAATAAACATAATATCTGATATTCAAATAGAATCCATCCCCTCGTCTTAAAACACCGCCACCTGACAACGACGATGGTGAAATCGTCCACTCTGCTAGAGAAAACCCAATACTCGAAATCAAAATAACCAAGTACTGCATCAATAAATTCACTAATCAAATCATATTTGAACGGAAAATATTGAATTTCTTGAAGAATACGTGGACCCAAATAACTATATTGCATATTCATTTATAAATCAGAAATTAACCATAATCAAAAATCATCTAACATTCTCCCAAAATTTTTATCAAGCATTCATACTTTGTATTTTGACACAGTTCGCCAAAGACGTAACGGACGAAAATAGACAAACAGAACTCATAAGATATCACCATGAAAAAACGTGTCACCGCGGAATAAACTAGTTTCTCTTAGCCCTTAGAAACATATATTTTTGGCCAGGTATGAAAAATGAAATAACAGAGTACATAAATAATTGCGACATATGACAGAAATCCACCTAAGATCATATTTGCATTGACCACAACACCGACAGACACCTTGGAAGCAATTCACATAGACACATTTAGAATTTCTAACTCCAAACTCTTGACTATTTCTCGAGGTACGTTCAAGCATACCTTTCGAACCTAATTGCACGGCAAGCGTGGTTTTCGACAATTCAATGACTTTCATTGCAGATCACGGAATCCCCAAATCAATCACGTGTGATAGTGGCACTGAATACAAAACCTCCACAATATCAAAATTCATTTTGAAACACGCGGAATTCAAAAAGTAACAGCCCAGTAGAAATACTTCATTCCACACCTATTGAAATGTTTCGAGTTCTTAAAATTAAAGACCAACGGGCAAGCCCAAAACAATTAATGCAATACGCTATAGTTGTGTATAACTCCACAATTCACAATGTCACGATACAAAAATCTTTTTACATTATCCACGGTCGATTTGAAGGTCTTGACCCATTCGATATGTCTGACGAAATTATAATGAACTAGTACATAATCTACCGTCGAAAAAGATCCTTTTTGAAAAAATACATGAAACCTCACTGAAACAAGACCAAACTTAACGAAAAACAAAATGAAAAGAAAAACGTGAAGAACCGCCCGAATTACAACATGGAACCACGTCATTTGTCAAATATAAAACAGCATCCAGAAGTAAAAGCAAACTCCGCTACAGAAAGAAAAGTGTAATTGAAGACCTAGGAACTAAATTACAGATAACAAAAGACTAACTGGTAGACAAATCACAAATGAAAAGACCCAAAAAATTATCTGTTCTTTAACAGGACAATGAAACTCATGGTGTCATTGCTTTATGTAGCCATACTCCTAACGACGTCTGGAATAGCGACTAGTAACATAAAAGTCTCACCACTGAATACTTCTCTTCTCAGTTCCCACTTCGGAACACTTCGGAACCGAAACCAAACACACCATCCATTTTGTCGAAATATCACCTATTTTCAATCAACTAAAAAAATTACGATGCATTTATAATAAAATTGCCGACCAAATTAGAATTCATCAAGTAGCTGAATCTAATCAGCAAACGCCCCACCATGGAATAATAAATGAAATAATAGAAAATGTCAAAATTAACCTTTCGCAAAGACTTTTGTCCAATCTATTGAAACACGCAGAATATCTTATTCTGGAAGTAGAAAACAAAATTAATAATATTGAACCTCAAAAGCGTTCGAAGCGCGGGTTGTTGAATTTAGTCAAAAAAACTTCCAAATGGCTTTTTGGTACTCTGGACTCAGACGATGAAGTTGAATATAACGATGCTATCCAGGAACTCCAGCTTAACCAAAATTCCACTCTAAAGGGAATCACAATGCAGATATTACTTTCAAAAAAGCTGATAGACAATTACGATAATACAATGACTCTTCTTAATACCAATCAGGAAGTAACTGAAAAACAGCTAGATTTTTTTCAAATCAATATCATTTAATACCTGATAGAATATTTTGGAATGCAAAATACATTAAATCAGATTGAAATAAATTATCAAAATTTAATTACCTTTCTCGACAATTTAGAAGATGCATTAACATTTGCAAAATTGAATGCTTTACATAGCACATGATCTCAGCTACGGAGCTAGAAAGGATAATGGGGCATTTTCTTCACTATGCAATAAAGACATGATTCCTCAATTCGAAAATTATATCTCATATCATCAATTGGTTGACACACAGGTTACCTTTTCAAAAAACAAACTTATTTTTGCTATACATTTTCCAATTTCTTCCCAGCACCCATTCAAAATGTTTTGCCTATTTCCTATCCTAATAATAACTCCACAATCGTCCCAAGTCACCCGGTCCAAATACTTGGAGAAAACTAACAACAGTGCGAGGATGATATGTACCCAACAATCGTGGACACACATATTTGCCACGATCATCGGGATCTACAAACAGACGATTGTATAGCAGCCCTTATCAAAGAAACCAACAATCCAAATTGCCGCACCGCCAGAGTCTACGTAGCCAATCCCAACTGAAAATCCTGGAAACCTGCAAAAGCGATGAATTCACAATGATAGGAGAACTCAGCCATGTCAAAATACCATTCTAGTGCGGAATCACAATCGGAGATTTCAAATTATGTAACAAAAAAGAAATATGAGAGGCCATCCTCTAACCATTCCATAAATGAAAAAAAAAAACAAGATTGACCCTGAAGAGTTGGAACCCAAAAAAATTCACTTGGAATCTGACCTGAAGAAAATTCATGAACTTCAAGACGATGGCAAGTGTTTTCTAATTCAGGATACAAAAGTAATTCACCCTGCAGTCTCCAATTCTCCAAGGATCCTTATAACCCTCTTGATGATTGCTTTCGCTGCTTTCGCAATCTGGAAATTTCATAAGAAAAGGACCACCCCCATGAAAGAGGAAGGGCCCTTACATACCGAAATTACCGAAAACAAAACAGTATCCCTCTTTCTTCTGTCTTAGGGATGGAGGAGTTATGAACTCGAGTACACTGACCCAGCATCACTCAGGGATAGAGTTACATACTACTAAGTCGATAGAGCTACTACATGCTAAGTCGACAAAACCAAACTTATAAATTATTGTTGATTCAGTAATCATTCATTCTTGTTACCTTGCTTGAACTGTAACGTTGTATTTGTTCAAAATGAAGTCTCTTTGTAAGAGTATTTTCGTTTATCGCATACGTAACTTGCAAAAGCAGCTTCTCAAAGCTTGTAACACTGTTTCGAAACAGAGAAATGTACACATCTTAGCAAATTTTGATGCTTTATGAAGCTCACATCAGAACTCATTCGGAGTATTGTTCTCATGTATAGAGCTTCACCCTTAAGCAAAACCTGAGGCTGCTGGATTATATCCAGAGAAAAACTATCAGCCTGTACATGTAAAAAATACGCGATGTACTGTGGCTGCTCATCGTTTTAAGGTTCGACTCAGTGACCCTCGAATTTCACGTTTTGGGAACAGTTTCATTTAGAGAACTGCCTTCGTGTGGAATAAACTTTCTGATAACGTTTTTCCGAATGGATTCGATCTCCAGCGGTTCAAATCCAATGTGAATCACTACTTTCGCACAGGCTCCGCTCTTGGAACGCTATGAGGATTTTCCTGTAGTGCTTGTATTTCGTCCTAAAAAAAGCAGATGATGATTAAACACGATGTATGCCCGTAAAATATGAAAGAAGTAAATTTAATTGAACTCAATTTCTGATCGTAATATTTTTCCGAATTAATATCTACTCCTAATGATCGTGGATCAAATTGATAAGTTTTCATCAGGTCTGAAAAGTGATACTTTTGCTGTCAGAAATGTTCAACATTTCGATAAAAAATAACTTTCTTTGATCTCAGAAATCATAGTTCCTGTTCGAGAAATTTGTTTCACGATAACGTTGCTTTTCGATTTGAAAAAAATTTACATAAAATACGATGTATTGCCCTGAAACTAATGATCGTTTAAATTGCATTTTGCACACATAACGACGAAAGAAAGGATGTGGATTGTCTGCTTGAGGTAGTAGAAAATATAGGATAAATCTTGATTGACGATGATGTCATAGCTTTTTTCTGCAACGGACTGCCTTGGGAATCTTCGTTCATCTTTGATATTCAAAATTTGATTCTTCTATCGATTAATTGGATGTTGTTTCTGTGAGAGGAGTTGCTTACTTAATTTTCCCGGGCTTGTCCTTCCAGGACAGCTGAAACCAGCAATAAATTCGTGCTTCAGCCTAGTAACACTGATGGGATCCAAGGTGAGTCAAAACAAATCTTTCTGGATTAATCAAGAATGCTGTTTGACTATCGACGTCGAAGCTTATTTTCGCAATGTATGCTTTCAAGAGCCACTTTTATCTTTGATGAATGTGAATTGAGTCCACTGTCGATACGATAGATATGGTCACGTGAGTGGTAAAGCATCTACTGCCCCACTCCTGTTCTACAAGCAAACACCTGTATGAGGTTGGATCATGGATTATTCTGTTTTGCAGAGCAACATGGTTCTTTCATTGATCACTTCAAAACATCAAAAATGGTGTGATATTTCATATAAACTTTTCCAATACAACCAGATTTTTCAAATCAAACCGATATATCTGGTCTTTCACTCAGATTCACTTTTGGGAAAACTTCGACTTTTTTCCGGACAAAATACAAGCACTATGGAAAAATCATCAAGGCTCTCTGAGAGCGCTGCGTGTGCGAAAGTAACGAGTCACATTGGATTTGAATGGCTGCAGATTGAACCCATTTAAAAAAAATATTCTCAGGAAGTTTATTTCACATAAACGCAGGTATCCAAATGATATAGTTCTCAAACAGTGGAGTTCAAGATGTATTGAGTTGAATCTCAAAACGATGAGCAGCCACAGTTCGTTGAGTATTTTTAGTATGCACCCCTCTTGGTGAAATTAAATGTACCACGGGAACACTTTACGTAAAAGTATCTAAAGAAGATAAGCAAATATCCAACCCCTCTTCGATGTTCCAGACTATCAAGATTGCAGGTGATGTTCGCGTCTCAAATCAGGCCAATGTCTTTTTTCTGGTGGTGGAATCCAATAACTTCAGGGTATGCTTAGAAGCCGAGCTCCATACATGAGAACAATACTACAAAGAAGATCTGATATGAGCTCTATGAAGCATCAAAGTTGCTGAGGCGTGAAATGTTTTCTAGATCGAAATATTGTTTCAAGCTTTCGAGAAGCAACTTTTGCCATTCCAGCGACATGATTGTGCTAAGACATATTGGTGTCCATTTTAAACCCCCCACAAACATATCGAAATGGAAAGCGGAATTGTCTGTACTGTCATTTTTTCATCCGGTTTGGAGACATTCATCTAGATGAACCAAGTTGAATCTAAATGCGGATGGAATGACAGAATCGAAAAAAATGTAGATCAAATAGCGTCAGAAATATTAGCTATAATCTTTTACAATTCAACAAATCTGAACTGATAGAAAGTCTACTTACCTGTAATTGAAAGGGAACTGAAAAGTTCATTTAAAAAAATTACTGCGTGATATTAACTATAGAATAGACCAACCAGTTATTTATGGTGGGGATTTTGTTACTGATTGTTACTAGTTTTGTATCAGACTGTGTTTTGTGCTGGGCTGAACACTGAACTATCCTGAAAAGGACAAGGCTGGCAGTAATCTTATGGAACTCAGGGTATTAACACTTCACCGACGAAAATTTCATCTATGGGATCGATTAAAGGGTCATACCAATATTAGTACCCAATATCTATGATATTCGAAGATTTAATTTCGTCTCAATTTAGCTAGCATCTTGGTAGAGAAAAATGGCATCGCCTTTACTTCCAGGCTTGTCTTTTTTAAAACAGTTCATTGGTAAGACTATCACCACTGATGAGAAATGATGGGTGGAAACAGCGGTGTGTGTTGTTTGATCACGAATTCAACTAGCTGCCGTGCAGTTAAATGTACTTGTCGATGCAGTCGGTGTTGAAGTTCGGCTTTGCAGTTCACCGTCTTGGAAAGCTTCCCTATTTTTTGATATTTGAGAATTGTGTCTTTTGTTGATCCGATAGATGACATCTCCATAGGAGGAGATGTCATTGAGTAGTTGAGTTCTGAACATTCTCTAAAGAGGATTTTTTTGTTACAAATAATTGAGTTGATTTATTGCACCCAATTTGCTTGAAGTATTGCAGTGATATCAAATCAAATTCAATAACAATATTTTTTGAAAATTTTCACTCACCTTTTCTTTCAAACACCTCATTATACTGTTTTAGGTCAGCCATATCAATGTTTCAGTTCGTTCTGTTTGATCACAAAGTATTCATAGATTTTCCGTTCAGAACAACGATTTCTAAACAAAATGATTTGGGTGTCTGATCAAGAAAATTATCAAATCAGAATTATAAATTAGTAATGACGATAATAAAGATCAGATTAGTGTTTTATCAAACACTGTCAAGTGCTGATTGTTCGTTAGATTGAATTTTTTCGTTATCATTTTTTGAATAAATTCAAAGTGTAAAGTTACCCTTACTCTTTCCTGAACTCAGAGCAAGGTAATGATACAAATGCCATGACTAACAGTGGGTGATGCGGAGATAAGAGCGTGGTTCGTTTCTTATATTCCCTATAGAAGCTCAATACTGTTACCGAAACCAAGTCCTTAATTGGGCGCCATCTACATAATTTTCTAGAAATAGGGCACCTTTTTCAGCACCCAGTGTTGAGCTTCTATAGGGAATATAAGAAATGAACCACGCTCTCATCTCTGCATCACCTACTGCTAGTCATGGCATTTGTATCGTTATCTTGCTCTGAGTTCGGAAAAGAGTCAGGTAACGTTACAAAATTGGCGCCCCACGTTGGCGACCCACATTGAGCGCCAATTTTGTAACGTTACCTAACTCTTTTCTGAACTGAGATAACGTTACCTTACTCTTTTCTGAAGTCAGGGCAAGATAACAATACAAATGACACGACTAGCAGTATGCTGCGGAGGCAAGAGCGTGGTTCGTTTCTCATATTCCTTATAGGAGTTCAATACTGGGTGCTGAAAAGTGTTACCAAAAGCAAGTCCTTAATTGGGCGCCATCTACAGAATTTTCTAGAAATAGGGCACTTTTCCAACATTTGTCACTGTGGATCAACGTTACATGAAACACTTCCAGACTATGAATAAAACAAAGAAAAAACGGTATAAAACCTTAATGAATAAAGTAAAAAAATGGGATTGACTATTAATAAATGCACCGGATTTTCGGTGATTGAAAATGAGTTTTTCATCCAATGATGGCCTCGATCAGAGTTCTTAATGAATACAAGAACTTACCACAAGGTTCAATGCATCAAACCTCACAATATCATAAGTAAATCCTATTCTTTGAAACCACCAGTATAACTTCAAACCGATGACTGGTAATCTACCACTCGGACTTCTCTGATTCAGGTGATACAGGATTCCGGCAGTTTCCGGTAGATATCCAGACACTCCCTTAACGGACTCTCCCAACTTTCATATAGTGGTGATTCTATCTCAACCACTTGTAGTCTCGTCGTCTCAATAGTTTTTGTAATTTACTACGTCTCACATGTTAGGTTCAGTTTTTTATGTTGAAACTGATCAATTTTGATTCAACTTCTTCTTTCAGTTTCAGTTTTAGTATCACCGATTCTGCTTCGGTTTTTTATGTTTCTGTTTCACTTTTACTTAGCAGTACTAGAATAAAAAAACTACCTTCAAAAACATTTCAATTGATTTCACGGTTAGCTTCAATTCATAACTTCATAACATCATTTACATTCAATTATACACATTCAATTCACAACCCATAATTACCTCAGTAGTTGGAATCCAGTTATATGGATCACTATCAAAATTTTATAATTATCTTGTCACCACTAGACATTCTCACTTAGAAAGCCAAGCACAGAAAGAACATTTCACAATTTCATTCTATTTACATTGAATCGGTACCAGTTCAAAGTTCAAACTCTTCTCTCACCTAATAAAATAGACATATAAACAAAGTCCATCGGTTCTAAGAATGACATAAAATTATACATCTCCCACTCTGTGTCTAACTTAACCTTACACGGTAAAAATTAATTCCTTGACTGATTAACGGAAAAACAGATTTTAAACAGATTTTTAAACAGATAACATTACTCTTTGAAAGTTGATTCTGTAACTGAACAAAAGAAGAAGACGATTTATTGTGATGTATATTTGCATACCTAACCTTGATACGGAATAAAATAATCAAAACAAATAATGTCAATATTCCGATTTATTTAATTTGGTAGCGTTACCGAAGACTTCTCAGAGAAATCCAAGATCTGTGAGAATGAAAATAAGAATTTAGATAATGGGTATGGTATGATTTGATATTAAAAAGGAAAAGGTTTAGATTGTGTCACAAACAATATGAAATTACAAATGGAAAAACGGATCGTTACAAAAGTTATTATTTTTCAATATAGATTATGGAACTTAATAGTTTCTTTAGGTCTTTCTGATTATTTTTTTCAACGTACTGTATATAGTATATTCTTGTTCCCCGATCGTGTAAAAACATTTCATAGATGAGTGTTTTTCCAGTACAAATCTCACTCGCCCATTTCTTGCCTGTCCTACCTCGTTTGACTCATTATTCGCAGTGACGGAAAAATTGCAAACTGGATTGTTCGAGACTTATAAATCGTTCCTAATGTGGAAATTTATATGTTGTAAAACAAACATTTTTATATAATTTGCATATAGGTGATTTGTATTGAACCTCCTTAAGGTGAGTCTTTTAATCCATTAATTATATTTCACATGATTGTTCTCCAATAAATTCATAACATACTGTAATTGTTAAAAGTATCTAGCAATCTTTCAGAAAGTGTTCACTCCGTAGTTTCAGACACAAGTTTACATTATGCAAAATATTCATTTCCAATATTTTCAACAGTAATGTGTCACAAACCCCCGTTCTAATTGCCTATCAGAAGGAAGTGACTGAAACAATTGCCAAGTTAGTGGGAATTGGGTATAATCGTGACTGAGCTGGAGTGGTTCTTTCTCAAAAGTTATATGATTTTCAAAGCCAGGCGCCAGGTAAATGTAACTGCCGCATACCCACTCGAAACTAATATTCATCTACCTAGGAAGTATTCAGAAATGAAAGACAAGTATTTCTCAGAAATTGTGTCACCCAATGTATTTTCTTTAAAATCTCCCCTACCATACATTATAACAAATTCCCCAGTCATACTATTTTTTAGTAATTACACTCCTAATTCATGAAATGAAAAACATTCTAAAAGTCACAATCCTAACTGACACTCAGATCAATCTCACAGGTCAGACTGAATCTATTGTAAGAAAATTCATGTTCCAAACAAATCCTGGTTCCCAATAATGATTTCTATATGAAACAAAATGTATACAGTAAAGCCTCTATATATATACAATCCTTAAAATCCTATGGAACTTTTTATGCAGTGTAGGCTGCGAATACCCATACCCAACCCTTCTAACGTGATATAATGATCACAACACTCAATTTTATCAACCAACTGATTGCCCATTCTTGTTCAGTACTACGAATTATCATGAATAATCTCATGTTAGTTAGGAAATTCCGCAAAGCGCATAGTGTACACTGTGCTGATTACGTTACGTTACGTTACATATAACTCTTGAATTGTCATACTAAGAAAACCCAGAGAATAATAAAAATCAGTTGTTAAACTTTTGCGTGTGACTCCAACTGCAGTCCCCAGATGACATTTCACCACTCCGCTTCGGTTATTCGAAAAGTAGCTCCAGAAGTCACGACAAATGGAAAACTGGAATCTGGTAGGCAATGGCATGATACTTCTTAGTCTAGGAGACAGAGAATATGGGTAATCCAATATCTTCTAAGGTAGGTCCAGCATTGATAGACACATCTGAATACTAGGCATTAATGACAACCTTCAATATCGGGAGACACAACCTCATCTTAAATTAAATTAATTGAGACATCATTCTCAGTGAGTAAGGTGATTAAAACACCCTTTGACATCACCAGAAACAGCCTGAAATAATAAAATCCATGTCAACCAATGGTCATCCGTTTCTGAATGCTAGGTAACCAACTACATACTATTTCTAAGGTCAGAACAGCGAAAACGTTTTGATTTTCCTCGGTTATTGTATGGGCGTGGCATTGGGAAAGCCACGCCCATACATCCTGAAATGTATATATCCCTGAAATGTATATATGGTGCCGGTACTTGGGCGTTTGCTGCAGTGTGATTGTGACATCATAGTCAGCAATGTTAGAAGAAATCTAACATGCGAGTGATCACGCTGTCGTAAACCATTTGTTTGTTAGAAAATATCTAACTACGCGAGTGGTTGGCTTGGTCGAAATATACCATTTTGTGTCTTTCAAGATATCTTATGAAGAGGAACAAAGACGACTATTGGCATTATGGGAGGTTTCAGGGCTGAATGACAATTCGCCGAGTGTGATATGTGATGTTTCAGATGAAGACGCATTATCCGAACATAGTGAGCATGAAACCGACACGAAGCAGTCTGATTTTGAAGAGTTACCAGAAAGTTCCCACCATGTAGAAACCATTTGTACCACTGAAGTTGCTTCATTTCTATCAAAAGATGGTGAAACAAAGTGGCTGAAGCACAAAACTAGAGTAAATTCAAAAGCGCGCTTCAAAAACATTGTTACCAAATTACCCGGATTTGAAAATATCGCCAAACATTCAAAAACCAACATAGATACTTTCAAGTTGTTTTTTCCCAATGAAATAATCAGCCATATTGTTGAATGCACTAATATGCAACTTGGAATAATGAGGGCATCATATCAACGCGATAGAGATTGTTTGCCTACCGATTTTAATGAAATAAATTCATTTATAGGGGTACTTTATTTAGCAGGAGTTAAACGAGCTCAACATTTGAATACAGATGAATTGTGGAATACTGATGGTACCGCCCCAGAGTTTTTTGCAGCTGTTTTATCTAAGCGTCGTTTTCATACTCTTATCCAGGCAATTCGATTTGATGACAAAACTACGAGAGAAGAAAGAGCAAAATTACAGTGTTGGTGAATATTTAACCATAGACAAAATGCTAGAAGCATTCTGAGGTCGCTGCCGTTTCAGGCAATATATTGCCAATAAACCGGCAAAATACGGTATTAAGATTTATGCGACTGTAGATGTTCGAATATTCTACACACATAATCTGGAAGTTTATGCTGGAAAACAACCGAGTGGGCCTTACCAGTTAGCCAACGATGCAGCAAGTGTTGTCAAACGACTTTTGAAACAT